>LOEQ01014098.1:0-11926 GCA_001685075.1 Bramus lutescens | reverse complement strand
CTCTCTCTCTCTCTCTCTCTCTCTCTCTGTGTCCTTTAGAGCAGGTAGGGGTATATGGAAATGTCTGGAGGGAAGAAATGAAATGGGAAACTGTTTCAATTATATTATAATCTTAAAAGTAAAAAGTGAATTAGAAAAATTTGAACATTCAGGAGATAGTTGAATAAAGGAAATGAATGCAAACATAAACTTGAAAACGGCCAATAAATATTCTTAAAGTGTTCAATACCTACTACAAATAATTCGGCTAGTCTCCTATGCTACTTTTCCATACACGTAGAAGCTTTTATAACAATCAGAATAATAATTATTCTCACTTTCATAGACTACAAGGAAAAGAAAATGGGCACTCTCAGATTTTTGTAATGAGAGTATAACTTAGCACAAACTGCCTGGAGAGCAATTAGGCAGCACAGGAGAACACTTCAAAAATAGCACATACTTTGATGAAGGAGTTTTATTTCTAGCAATTTGTCCTAAGGAATCAATCACAGATGATTAAAAAGATGCATGTGCATTGCTTTTCTTTGCAACATAATTTATAATAGTGAAAAATTGGAAACAATCTAAACAGCTGCCAATAAGAAATTGGTTTTTTAAAATATGGATCATATAAACTATGATGAAATTCAAGAGAGTGATTAGCAGACTTGCAAGAATACAAAATGAAATTGGGAAAAGGATTGGGAGGAAAAAGAACTCTAAGTAATATATAGAATTACCTTAATGTGTTTAAAATATACCAAAATATAACTCTAGTTTTATAGAGAGGAAATAAGTACAGAGAAAAAGCTGAAATTAAAAATAAAATTTTATTAATTTAGCACACTAAAGGAATATTTAAAAACAAAGCCAACATAAAAAGATAGTCCCCATCAGGTGCTAAAACATTATAGTCTCAGTAAAATAATACATTAATTTCTCCTTAAGAATTATCTTATGAGCCAGGAATAGAAGAAGTAGATAATATAGACAGATTCACATGTATACACTGGATACATATGCCACCAGATTTCAATGAAGAAATACTGAATGACTTAAGATAATCCCTGTGTGGGAAGGTTGTGGCTATGAATGCAGAGGTGTGAGCTCATGGGTGCTTGAAGGCATGCGTGTGGGCGGAAGCATGACATGTGGAAGCCAGAGTTCAACTCTGGGTGTCATTCTTCAGGATCTGTCCTTCTTGTTCATAGAGATGGGTTCTCTTACTGGGGCCTGGAGCTTGTAGTTTAGACTAATCATTCTGGTCAGTGAGGCCAGCAATTTGCCTAGCTCCACCATCTGGGTTTTCAAGTGCATACCACACCAGGCTCTTTCCATGTGTGCTGGGATCAAACTTGGGCCTTCATGCTTATGTAGCAAGTTCATTACAGACTGAGCCATTTCCCAAGCCACGAGAAATATCTGTTTATCCAGAAAAGAAATATAGAGATCATCCTTACCTAATATTACTTATAAAACTGAGTTCTAGGTAATTGAAGAGTTGATTACTAAATTATCTTTCTTTTTTAAATTGATTTTTATTGAGCTCTACATTTTTCTCTGCTCCCCTCCCTTCTTCAACCCTCCCCCTTTCAAAATAAGTAGAGAAAGCTTTTCTGACTTAAACAGAAAATGTAAATATTCAGTAGTGTGCCATATGGTCAAAATGATGATGGAACTGATTATGTAAAATTTAGCAGAATTTCTATTCAGTCTTTAACAACTTTATAGAAGAGTATTTGATACACAAAAAATTGTGCATGTGGAACATATAAAATTTGCTCATATGTAAAAATTCTATAGATTGTGTCTTTAGAACATTTACCTAGCATAATTAAAGCTTCACACCATTCAACAGACTTTATAGACATTTTCAGATTGGTAGGTGATATTTACATTGTCCCAAATGCAAGGAGTTAGCATCTGGAATATAGAATAAAATGTTGTAAATAATGAAAATAATTACTCTAATTTAAAAATAGGTAAAGAATATGAGAATTATTCATAGACCAGAAACTTGTAAGTCAAGTAAAATGTGTACAGATTCTTCAGTTAACACTGTAGGCAGCCAGTCACATCCAAGAAATATTAACTGATCAGAGAATTTAAAAAATGTATTCTTAACAGAAGTTTCTACTCATCTTGACCAAGTAAAAACCCTGTGTTGGTACTGTCCTTCCTCAATAAACATATTATAGTCATTATTTATACAACATTCACATTGTAAAAGGTATTATATGTTATATATAAATGTTTTACAGCAAACAGGATGAAGGGCAAAGTTCAGGACAAATACCATTCCAATTTAGACAAAGAATTTTATCTACAGGTGGGAGGAGAGAGCCATGTTCAGGAGCAAGACTCTTGAGAATGCCAAGATTGTAGTCAAAAAGGCACAAAGTACAGTAATCTGTATGTAACAACAAAAACATTATAATGACAAAGTAGGCAGCTGGACAGTACTGGTGTCATGAGGAATGAAGGGACAGGAGAGCAAATGTATTTGCACTGCCATGACAAAGTCAGCAGGTGCAAAATTCCACAGAAAAATTTTGGAAGTATTGAATATAAAATATTTGTGATGAAATTTTCAAAATGTTTATTACCATGTAACTTTCCTGACAATAAGCTTTGATAGATGGGTAAAGAAATACTTAAATAAAACCAGACAAAAGAGTTAGCAAGTTGTCAAATATAATCATAAAAGTGGCACCCAAAAATTATGATATAAGGCAAGATGATGAAGTATTCAAATAAAAATAACTGAAAGAATGTATCTGTAGCAACCATCACCAAAGAAAAGATAATTTAAGACAAAGTACATTTCTAGATGTGATTGTCAATATAATGAGAAAAGATTCACAGAATGCTTAGAGAAACGTTTGTGCAGAGTGATGTATCATCACAACACACAACAAAAATGACAGAAGTACAAGAAGGAATTGACAAACTGACCGAGGAAGAAAGATTTCAACACATTGCATTTTTCAGTATTTCATAAATCCACCAAGCCAACTAACAGAAAAGAAAGAGTGCTACAGGAGATTAGAAAACATTAACAATTCTGTCTAACACATATATTTATGACAGTGCATCTAGAAGTTAAAGAAGACATTATCTTCAAAAACACATGCAATATTTATACAAATATGAACAGCACCAGTAATATAAATCAAATAAATTTAGAACATTTAATAGAAGAAAAATTAATAGTGAAATGAAAGGAAAAATTAAATATGTAGAATATTATGTATTAGAATAAGATATTTTATAATATTTAATATGCAAAGCAGGCAACATATAAATTTGAAGATAATATCAAATACATAATTTATTATATTTATTACTAAACTTTTATGATGTGGTTTTTTGATGGCACAGTACAGTTTATCTAATATTATGGAATATATTATAGAATATCAGTGACAGCACACATTTGTTGTACCTGAAGTACTAGCAATAATGATTAAGCAAAATTTACTAGCACAAATAAACAGTATTCTGAACGGAACAAACTACAAGGCTGCAATGCTGAAGGTATGGAGAAGAGCAAAGTAGCATGTCTGCTTCTCTGAATTTCATTTATCTTCAGACACCTGACCTGGAATGCCACCGACACTAGCTTGATGAAATTCTCAGAACTTCAAATTTATAATGTTGAGAAAGTCAGCAGATAAAATGCTAATAGGAATGTCAAAGCCAGTGGATCAGAATGTATTTGACCACTCGCAGTATTAAAAATAATCACAAAGATCTATGTTATGCACCTTTTGGGGGTTAACACCATACCTAGTCACGCAGCTACCCCAGACTGATCAACAACTCTAGGCTGCCAGATTCCAGAGGACTCCTGGTGAAGATGCCTCATACTGTGTCTGTGGCTTGTGACTGGAGACCTTTGCAAACCTGACGGGGAAGGCATGCCTGAAAGCCTGCACCCAACCTTCCTGTCTTTGTATGTTCTGTTGCTTAGCCCACGCTGTCATTTCCTGGAATAGAACCTATCCATGAGCATGACTGTAAGTAGTGGTCTGCTCTTATTTCCTCCAGCGAACCACTGATCTGAAGGGCAGTCTGGTATCTGTGAATCAATGATAACCAATTTCCTGACAATAAATATGAAAACTTATATGAAGTAAATTCTTAGACTTTATAACTTAGGAAAACTAACCCAGGAAAAAACAGATAACCTGAATAAATTATACAACTACATAGAATTTTGAAGGGTCACATATCCCACTAAGAAAAATATTAAGTCAAATAGTTTTGTAAGTATTTTCCAAACCATCAAAGGAAAGATGAATTCAGAAGCTAGTAAAGTAAGAACATTCCCTGTTCCTTTACATAATTTGGATATGGGGTGTGGCAGACAGATGTTGTGTTTCCAAGTCCATAGAGTAATAGGTTGAGTTTCCAGAGTAACTTAACTAATGTGCATGGTCTCCTCGTCACCTGTGCAGCCAACAGTTATTTGGTACTTCTCTATTTCAGACATTTCTGCATACTATGGATATTTCTGGGAATGTTGAAGATAATCCCCTTTGTTGTGAAGTTGGAGAAGGAATGTCAAGAATGGAATCCAGGGAGTGGCCACAGATGGGATAGCCAAAGAAAACTCGGGAAAACTGCCCCAGAGCCAGAAAAACGATGCAGCAGGAGGAGGCATAACCACCAAGGATAACAGTAAAAGAACATTAGAAGGAGAGGTTCGCAAGGTTTTGTCTTTCAACTTATTCTCAGTAAAGTGAATATTTATTAAAGGTTCTCAAGCTTGTGGATATCATGACCTATCTTGTCTCACAAAAGGGATTGTCGCAGAAGCGAGGATTTTGGCATTGTTAGGGGAATGAGGCTAGCGACAAAGAAATCGGTAATCCAGACAGATGATGTCAGTTATGTGGAGCAGGTGGCAGCAGAGCAACCCGCAAACAGGTGTCAGTTCTGAATAGATTGTCCCAGGAAAGCTAACTCAATTTGCGGAGGACTCACGTTTATAGGAATTACTGTAAAGAGTGCCTACTGACTCCACACTCCTTACGATGAGCACATGGAGTTGGTTTTAAGTAACACGACAGTGAGTAGAGCAGTTTAGGGAAAGTGGTCTCATGGGTTTAAGATGCTTATAGAATATCCAAGTGAAAACTGAGTTAGTTTTTAGATGCAGAGTACTTGGTAAGAGATCAGAGGTCATGGCGTAAAGAGAAAACAGCTAATTTAATCTCAATAGAAAAAAAGTAAGAAAACCAAACGAACACAAGGGTATAGGTAAACAATGCAACAATGAACTTTAAAATTTGTCTTCTTCCTTTTATTGCATTCTCACATATATATATATACAGAAAAATGAAATGAACATGTAATGAGGTATATATAATGAGATGGAAGGTAGATACTGTTTCAATTTGATTGAAATTGCTATGATTTACTGTCAGTTTATATCTAGAAAACAAAATTATTCAAACCTTTGATTAATTCATTCCACCTCTCAGCAGAGATTTGTATTATGTAGAACAATGACATGGACAATATTCTCAATTAAGTATTGTATATATTAGTCCAAATCCACAAATATCAAAAATAATGGAGTGGTCAAGAAAATTAATGGTATCTATTCACTAGAACTGAAAAAAAGGAGATTACAAATGCTGCACCACGTAAAGGAAAGCAAGCTGAGTAGAAAATTATCAAAAATTTAATAAAAATAGAATTTTCCTGATTATTACCACTACATAGAAATAAGCGCTGGGGGCTGAGAAAGAAGTTGGTGTTGAGTGGGTGAAGTGGCAGAGCCCCACTCCCGGGAAGTGCAAGGACAATCTCAAGCTCATGTTCCCATTTACAACGCACACAGCCGAGACAGTCACATTATTTGTCCAAATTAAAATCTAATATTGGTTTAGAAACTGCCATACTCAAGCTCTTGGTGAAGTTGAGGGGTAACAAGGTAAGACTTGGTTATACCTCAAGACACAGCAGTACAGCAGTCAAGGAGTATAGGAAGGAACTATTCCTCTGTCGGTCTAAAGCCGTAATTCTGAACCTGTGGGTAGCAAACCCCGGGGTCAAATGTCCCTTTCACAGGGTTGCCTAAGACCACCCAGCATATCAGATATTTACAATACAATTCATAACAATAACACAATTACAGGTATGAAGTAGTAACAAAAATGATTTTAGGGTGGGGAGGGGTCACCACAACTGTATTAAACTGTATTAAAGGGTTGCAGTGTTAGAAAGGTTGAGATACTCTGTTCTAGAGGTTGTAGTCCAGCCTTGCAATTCGACCAAGTCAGTAATATTCCCACAGTGCTTTAGCCTCCACACAATAGCGTGCACCAGGAGCACCTGCCCCAGAGCCAGACGGCTGCAACATCTTAGAGACCTGCATGGAGAAAGTGAACCAATTTCATACCTAATGTTCTCAAAGCTTTTACAGTCTCCAGAATGAGTCTTTATTGACAGCACGCCTCTTCCTTTTACAACTGAAAATACTAACGGTAAATGTAGGGGACACATTTAAGCAAGAATACAGGAGCTCATGTATGGTTTGAAGTCTGTCAGGAGGAAAATAGCTAGTTGTTATAAAATCTACATTGTCAACTGTTGCTGAGTGAAAAGTCACTTAAGCAGTTAAGAGTGTGACTAAAAAAGAGGAACAAATAGATAATAATGAGTCTCTTTCCTCCTAGCAAGGTTGCCAGAATCATTTTTTGTAGACGGGCGAGTGATCGCCCCAGTGAATTCCCCTACAATATCTAGCACAGCTCTCTGTTCCCGATACTCCTTTTCTTTCTTCCAAAGTCTCTGGGAATGAAAGACTAAAGCAATGACATGTCAAAAGCCTAAGTGACTTAGTCAAAAAGATTCACAATGGACATTCAAATATATAAAAGGTAAAGAGAGTCCTGTGCTGGGAAAAAAATGGTATTTAAGCATTCTGTTTCATTCTGGGATAGGAAACTGGGCTACAGTCAAAAACAGTTACCAAAATTAGAGTTGGCTAGTGGCACTCCAGGAGTTCAAAACCCATCAGTGGCCACAGCTGGAGTTCCAGGTGGAGTCCAGCATCTATCGCTTGACTCCTGTGTGAAGTCAGGAATTAGATGCTGCACACTGCAGTAGGACTCGGGGGAATATTCCACTTCCAGCAGGACTGAAGTTCTGATCTGAATGTGATCTTAATCCTGTCTAATGTGGGAGGAGCTAGGGTAACCCTCACATGGGAGCATTGCAATAACTAACAAACATTGGGTCTCAACGAGCCAGTGGAACGGGTGGTGAGTGAGCAAATCAGATCCAGCTCTTTCAAAGGCAAACACAGCTGTATAAGCCCATCCCTCCAACTTGTCAGATCTCATCTGTGTGCCAGACACTTGCTTTAGAGCTGTGCTTACATTCATGTTGAGACTTCTGGCTTTCCTTGACATTTCTCCCTTGGTTCTATAGGTGGCATGGCTTTTAGATTGCACAGAGTTGACTTAGACCCAAATTGAAGACCAGAAAATTCAAACCCAAAAGAAAAGAAAACTCCCAGGGAAGTATGCAATTAAGGATCTCCTTCACATGGCACATCCAACTGCGAGGAGAGCAGAAAAGTGGGGCAAAGGATGGCTGCAGAGAAAGATGCTGAGTGGATCTGCATACACCAAGCAATGAAAGCAAAAGTTTCCACACATCTGCACCAGAGAGTCTAAGAGGACCTGAGGCTGGAGGTAGAGAGAGAAAGGCAATAAAAGCAGACAGCCTCAGAGGTAAACATTCAAACTGAGCTTATAAAGCAAACAGCATTAGGTGCAAAGTGCATCTCTCCCGCTGTTCTGGCTCACTCTCCCTCTGGCCTTTCTCTTGGGCTTTTTAAATTTAACTATAATTAGATATCTTTACTATATTTTCTGTAACCTAATTTTTCCACTGTTCTTTGGAACTCCTATACCCCCAAACAACACCAAAATGCTTTGCCATGTTGTTTAAAGAGACAAGCACACACAGCCTCACCCCGCATTCAGATCCAAAACTCAAAGAGGAGAAGAATATGCCGGTCCAGTGAGATTCTCAGCAGTGGATGGGGAAATGAGAATTTCCACAGTAAAGTGTCCTGGAATAGTAATATGTGATCCATGGATGTCCGTGTGGTGTGAAGGATGGTAGCCCAGGTACAATATCTCTACATCAGAATGCATCTCATCTATGTCAAACTTGCCCATCCTTGGACCATGTATGCTGGTTTATATCTGTAATCCCAGATTTTGGATTCATGACTTCAAGGCCATTCTGGGCTACACAGGGCGTTCTAGGCCATCCTAGGATACAGGATAAGATTTGTGCCAATGTTGCCCATTCACAAGGTGAACTTGACCTAGCCAACAAAGGAGTCTCCACAAATATGTGTCTACATGCACCCAACATGAAAAATCCACTGCTCCACACTCTCACATTCAACTTACTGCAATGTTTTGAAAGAAAGCAGAATATCATCCATACACAAGGGTACCTCTTCCAGCTATGTCAATAAAATTACAATTGTTTCTTTTTGCTGGTGGAGTGTGTACCCTGAGACTACAAACACACGATAACAAATCATGTTACTCTGTCAATGCCTTTTGTAGTATGAAGTGCAGTAGCAAAACTAGGGGCTAGGCATGGATGAAGGAAGGGCTAGCACTCCCTGTTGAATTCTTATGTATGGATGAATTGGGGGAAAATCACTGATTTCGGTTCCATCCACCAGGTGAGGTAGCTCCACTGAACATATCCAAACCCAGGTCACACAGATTGACCCTGGTTAAAATAAGTGAATCCCAAAACCATACAAAAATCCATGAATCTAGAGAAGTGACTTGAAATGAGAAGAAGGTTCAGAGAGGTCAGATGGAGATAAGAGAGGGCAGAAAGTAGGGTGTTGAGAATGCATTACATACGTGTATAAAATTTTTCAGGGAAAAACAACTTTAAAAAACAAGTAAATTATTTTTTTCCTTTCTTCACAATTTAACAGATTCAGAATTAGTTACAGCCATAGTTCCTGTGCCTTCTTTTTGGTACATCAGACTTATCAGCATTGCTATTCTTGATTTAGTTTAGTGGTATTAATTAAAATGAGGGTTGTTTAAGCAAAAATACCGCACTACCATGGTATTCCATTGGGTAACCAAGAAGGTCATTAGTTGACGAGTAAGTAGGTAGTGTATACTATGTGAATACACTGAGCAGAGGGACAAGAGGCATTCTACACTATAAAATGGAATGGTGAAAGATTTCCTCATGTTACTCAGAATATTGTACATTATTATTACTAGAACTTTCCATTCAATATTTCCAAACTGTGATTAATCTTGGAAAATGAAACCACAGTTAAGATGGAATTACTATATTTGTTAGTTAGTTCCTCCATAGTCCCTTCTTTTTTATTTTTTCATCATTGTATGCACATGGTGCTCTTACATTCACTAAGTCACATGCATATATACATAGTTATATCACTCCATGCCTTTTCTTTTAATTGTTTTTATTGAGCTATATATTTTCTCTGCTCCTCTCCCTTTCTCTCCCCTCCTATTCTACCCTCTTGCATTATCCCCATGCTCCCAATTTACTCAGGAGACCTTGCCTTTTTCTACTTCCCGTGTAGATTAGATTCATGTATGTCTCTCTTAGGGTCCTCGTTGTTGTCTAGGTTCTCTGGGATTGTGAATTGTAGGCTGGTTTTTCTTTGCTTTATGTCTTAAAGTCACTTATGAGTGAGTACATATGATATTTGTCTTTCTGTGTCTGAGTTACAAAACTCAATATGATATTTTTTAGATCCATCTATTTGCCCATAAATTTCAAGAGGTCATTATTTTTTCCATTGTGTAGTACTCTATTGTGCAAATGCACCACATTCCTTATCCATTCTTTGGTCGAGAAACATTTAGCTCTATGGCCATACCATTCTGAATGTGCCCAATCTTGTCTGATCTCAGAAACTAAGCAGGGTAAGGCCTGATAGTATTTGGATGGGAGACCATAGTCCCCTCTTTATCACCAACTTCACTTATATGTTTACTCACAATTTTTTTTTGTCAAAATTGATTGGCCAGATTTGCTTGGGTTTGTTTCTGGCTTCACTATTCTGTTCTATTGCTTTTGTCTGCCATTGTGCCAGGATCATGTTGTTAAGCTGTGGTAGTTTTTTATTGTCATTGTAAATAAAATGTTTAGGTTTCCCTACATAGGACCCTGCCATCTGCAAATGGATATTTCTTTTACTTCATTTTCAGTTTGAATGAACCCTTTTTTTTATCAGTTGTTCTTGCTGGCACTTTCAATATTCTATCAAGTCGAATTGAAAGAGAGTGACCATTCTTACCTTGTACAAGATCTTAGAGAAAAAGCTTTAGTTCATCTCCATCAGTTATGCTAGCTGTGGGCTTTCCACAAATGATTTTTATTTCATTGAGGAAGTATTTCTATATTTTTTGAAATAAAAAAATCTACATTTTAACATCTTTTGATGAATGTTGATCTTTATTATATTCTTTATTCTGTATCTGTTGAGATGATCATATGATTTGTTTCTTTTTCATACACAAAAATCACATTAAATTTCTGTGCTCATTTGTTAGAATTTAGCCATGAAGCTATCTGGTCCAAGACTTTCCCTTGTTAAAAGGATCTTATTAGTGCTTTTGTCTCCTTCTTTGTTACCAGTCTCTTCAAGCTGTCTGTTTCTGGCTGATTTGTTCTCAAGAAGGTTTTACGCTCCTTAAGAACTTATTCATTTCAAATTTATTGGCATACAATTGGTTATAATAGTCCTTTTTTGGTCCTTCATATTTCTGAGACATCTGTCTTAATGCATGCTTTTATATTTATGAGTGTAAGGGAAATTTTCAGATTTAAGTAGTTATCTAGGATCCTAACAGTTGAGTGAACTTCCTCCCAGACTTTGATAGACTTTCAAAACGAGTTACCAATGTGGGTTTCTTGTATCCTCAAGGAAGGTCTTACCAAGTTTCTAGCCCATGGTCGGTACACCATGAACAGCTTTGGGATGAACCAACAATCCCCTGAGTAAGAGATTAAATATGCTTAACATTAGTCTTTTGAACTACCTGTAAGACACCCAACAATAAGGAGTTTCTTGGACAAATGACTTGGGGATTATCCTTAGAGCACCATTCTTTACACACACACACACACACACACACAAAGCTTACAAACAGGACTAGATGATTCTGTGTCTCTAAGACTTCTACTAATAATTCAGCAAGGCTAACAGCTAAAATGCTGCATTGTCTTAATTAATTGTTGTAATTTGAAACAGAGGTAGTAGTTGCAAGTGGTACATTCTGAGGGAGTTATTGTTGTCTTAATATTAGGTCACAGACATGAAGATAAATCATGGAACTTGCCTTCCCTAAAGCACTTAGAAATTCTAAGCATCTTCCTAGTGTGCTTCAAAGCCTCTGCTATTTGACCAACCTCTATATTGGTATAGTATACTGCTTTATGCAGTAAAGATCTGATGTGCTCCTAAATTGACCCCAGCTCCATGGATAGCTCAGTACCTAGCCAACCAAAGAGAGAATAACATTTGTGTTTGGCATGTCTTTGTCTGAAAGCTTTGATTTGCTTTCTAATTAACAGAAATTAAATCTATACATAGAATATAAAAGTCATATGGTACATATATGTTATATGATGCATTCATGTGTACATAAACATGTATATCTATGTATATGCTTTAGGCATGCATTGATATCTTTACATATACACACCAAAACCAAGAACAGCAGATTGGCCAAGATAGTATTTCTTATCTGTCCTTGTTTGATGATAAGCCAGTTTTTAGGGGTTCTTTTGTTTGTTTTTTGAGACAGGGTTTCTCTATGTTGCTTTGGAACCAGTTTAGGAACTTGCTCTATAGTCCAGGCTGGCCTCGAACTCACAGAGATCTGCCTGC
>LOEQ01014097.1:1100-19119 GCA_001685075.1 Bramus lutescens | reverse complement strand
TATTAATTAACCAATGAAAGCAACAGATAGATAGAAGACCCTCCTACATCACAAGAACTCCAGTTTGCACCTGAAAAAGCACAAGGCACAAAGTAGGGAACTAAGAACAAGTATGTACTTCTGAAGCATTGCCAAGCTGATGAGGAAAGGCTGTCGTCATATAAAAGGTGATAGGGTGAACTGTCATTGTGGAAAACAAGAGGTGAATACAATTAGTGTAGGCCTCTAAGACACACACAAAAAAGTATGTTCTCCACACTCATGGCAGAAAACATTGAAAGGCTGTTACTGTCACAGGTACATCCAGCCTTGATAACATTTCTAAGCACTTAAGATGAATAATTGGTACCATACACATCTAATTTGAATAAAGCTAGGAGACAACAGAAAGATACATAATTGGCAATGGGATGCTTGATGTTAAGGTTGTTTGCCCAGATTCCAGAATGCCTAACATCAGTCCAACCTTTGGTCTCTCATGGAATTAATTGTCTAATCTTGACAAAGATACATAACCATATCCTTCAGTTTCTCATTCACCTCATAGGGTTGCTGTGAGGATAGACGTGCTCAACAAAGACTCAAATTCATTAAAAACAGCAGGCAATAAATGGCAGAAATTCATGCAATTGTTAGATAATGTTGAGAGTCAGTACAGGAGTTTCTTAAAATGGAGTGATCAAGTAGTTTAGGGTAAGGATGATGGAGGAAAGGCAAATCACAGAAGATACCCAAACATCCAATTAAGTAAACTGTGACCAGAACAGACACTAGCTCATTAACCGCAACTACAAGTGACACACTTTATAATCTTAAGAAAGAAATAATACTTCAGAATGTGATACATATCTTATAATATAACGTCATCTACTTCCTACCCCAAGGAAGTCATTCTGGAAGAAAAGTAAATGTCCCAGGAAAACTTACTAATATAATTTGGTAGAAACTAAACTTATAGCCATCAGTATCTTTTTATCAACTGACTCTGGAGATAGAAAAATAAATTGTTAGAAACCATCAAAGTGGAAGAATGAGACTGCAGGCTTGACTCTTGCTGTTGAGAAGAAACATTTTGGATAATCTGGATGAGTTAGAGAAGGAGGAAGCTTGTAAGAGTATCAGATTCCCTGGTCGCGGAGCTACATACAAATGATTAGGAGCCACCTTGTGGGTGCTGAGAACTGAACTTGGTTCCTCTTGAAGAGCAGCCAATGCTTTTAGCCACTGAGCCATCACTCCAGCCTCATCTCATTTCTTCTTATTTCTTGTTCATACCAGCAAGGATTTTAGATATCTAAATTATTTTAAAAGATGTTACTTTAAAATCAAAACAAACTATAACATTTGCTTTTTATTAGTCCCATGAAGACTTGTAATAAAATACTATTCAAAGCTATTACTTAATAATTTTATCATTCTACTTAATTTTCTGCTATGATGTTTTGCAATAGGTCTTTGGTTGTTTATTAAAATTATCCTCAAACTTAGCAGCATCAAATATACCAACTAAGTAAATTTCCACCTTGTATTTGTAGGTTAGGAATTTGGATGGGGCTCAGCCCTTTAATTCTGCTCTATATGTTGTCAGCTGTATCACTTGATACTCAGCCTTCGGTTTGGCTCATTTGGATTACAAAAAATCTTATCACTGCTCTGCCTATACCTCAGTCAAGACAACTACAATAATATAGCCTCCAGGGACACTCCGTTGAGCCACTGGCATGTTCTCCCTACAACCTAGTAGCTGGACTATAGTCATGCTTGTCCAATGACCATCGAGGATTCCTAGGAAACCAGATAGTAAAAGTTGATGGTCCTATGAAATCTGTGTCCCCAAGTTGGCAGAATGCCATTTCCATCAAAATCATTATCACAGAGTCCACATAGATCCAAGAACAGAGGATATAGACAACCATCTCTTGATAAGGGTGCTAAAGAATTTGTGGTACCGTTATGCCACAGTAGGTATTCTCACTCTCATGTTGTTAATGCCATCCAAGAATCATAGAAGCCGACTGATTTGCCCAAGACTGTCACACACAGAGAATGTGTCTAAATGTTCTCTCATTCTTTCTCTCTCATCCTCTACCCGCTAGACAAGCAGAGCTGGAAAGGAACCCTGCTCAAGCAATTCAGTTACCTTTATGGAGAAGTGCTGTGGGAATTGTAATGGCAATCAGTTTCCCACTGCAATTGGAAAGTTGGTTAATGTATTGGCACTAATACGGAGCCTCTTCCCATCACAGCAGAATTGGCTGTTACTGTTATAGTTGGATTATGGCCACTTCTCCCTCCTTCGCAATATTTAAGTCTGTGATCTTCTCGTCAAGGGAAATAATGATGGAGTTTCAGCAGGCTGGTGATTAGATTTGCTCTGCAACAATCTGCAAATAACCTACACATTCCATTTGCTGCTTTGATTTGGTCTCTCTGCCTTGTACAGAGGGGTGACTTCCAGGTATTGTGATTTTTAAAAAAAAAATGGTAGCCAAAATTTAATTTAAACTTCTGATTCTCCTGTCTCCATCTAAAGGGAAGGAAAATGGACCCAGTGTTTGGAAGAAGAGACTGTTGGAGACCAGAACTGGTCTCCAAACTTCAAAAGATGGACAGACAGGCAGATGAGCATCTTCAGAAACATCGATAAAAATGCAGACTTCCCTGTTCTCATTTGCTTCCTTCCATTGTTGATTGTAAACCTCTTCCCTTCTCTACCTAATGCAGGTGGTCCAGGACCATTCACTTGTACTTGACTGAAGTTTGACTATAAAAGTGCAGAGGCACTTTGTCATTATGGGTAACTTGTGGACAGAAGAGAGGATTCCAGATGCCATTATTCTTGAAGGACAAAATTCTGTGAGTTGTATTGAAAGAGTTCTTGGAATATATTTAAAGGTGTGGTCATATATGCCCTGGCTTGAAATTCACTAACAGCCATCAATGACCTTAAATTGTTCTTAACCTACTGTCTCTATATTAAATTAAGTTATATCACTTCCATTGCACTAAATAAAATTTACCAATTTTAGGTAAATAGTTTAACACTTTTAATAAATTTACAGAGTTATGTAACTATCAGCATGAACCATCTAATTTTAGAACATTTTTATCACCCAGAGAAAAACAACTTCAATATACTTTTAACCCCTTTGCATCCGCAGCATCAGGTAACTCCTGATCTATGCTTGCCTTTTCTTGATAATTCATATGAAAAGATCATGTGGGATTATAAGCTAAGTTAACAGTGGTAAAGGTGATCAATATGATTAATTTCTTATTTAACTTACTATTTTTAGGTTCAACAGCATTTTAATACGTGCCAATATTTCAGTCCATTGCATTGCCAATAATATTCCCTTGTATGAAGACTGGGGCTATAGCTTAGAGGTAGACCATTTGCCTAGCAAGTGAAAGGCCTTAAGTTCAATCCTTAATAGCACCTCTCCTCCTCAAAAGAATTTCATTGTATATATACTGTATTATCCGTCACCAACTGATAGGCATTTCGGTCACTGCCAGTTTTCCCCTATTCTGCGCAAAGTTGCTTTGAGCAATCATGTGTATGTGCAAGTTTTTATGTAGCCACACAATTTCATTTCTCTTAAAAGGACACCAAAATTTAATATTTGAGTGGTAGGAAATGCCTATGTTTAAAATTTTGAGAAGTTGGCAAACTGTGTTACACAGTGGCTGTGTTATTTTCTATTTCCAGAAGCAATGGGTGGGGGTTCTGATTTCTCTATGTAATCAGCATTGATTGCTGTCTGGCTTTCTTTAGAGCCATTCTTTTCCTGTGATGCAGCATCTCTTTATGTGGGCATTCTTAGGATGATCAGATAAGCACTGATAAGATGCCTGCCATTAATAAAGATAATATACCTTTTCACATTTTAATGAAGCATTTGTCATTTTCTAGGTACTTCAAAACATAAAATGGGATTTTTACAAAGTTTAAAGACCATCTCTAGTTATCTTGGCAATAGGGAAGGCCATGGCAAAGGCATGCTTGCTAACAGATGGAATTCTACTTGTAGTGTTAGTGGGTCATAAAAGCTAATACTAACCTTTGTCCCTCCCTGAAAGCACAGTTAACACATGTGACAGATGTTTCAGTAAAAGTGCTTACTTCATGGACTTCCATACACTTCAACAAACCCATCAGCCTTTTTGCTTTTTGTTCTGTAATTTTGGTTGTTTTTTTTTTTCACTTAAAAAATTCTGGAATTCAGATAGATTTCCATTTCAAGAAACCAAGGTCATTCAGAAAATATCTGAGAAAGGTTAAGAAGTGCTTTAAAGTGACACCCAAAGTAGTGGGCCAGGGAATAAAAAACAGCATCTTCCCAATAATAAATAATCAATTGGGAGGTTGATGGGGAAAGACAGATTAAATTGACTGGCGAAGGGGGATGGGAAGGATCTTCTAAGCAGGACTGATGGACAGAGGCTAATTTCCTAAACCAGCATAATCCCAGCAACAATCTACAAACATCTGCCCTTCTATCCACAGTAAGTTCTGTCTTCACTGCTCACCAAGGAAAATTCCTCTTTGCAATGGACAGAGACCACTAAGGAAAACTACAGCCAAATAAATGCAGAGCCGGGAAACCCAGTCACAATGGATACATCTACAAAACATCTCCACACCTAATTCTCAGGGAACAATTCAGAAGAGGGGGTGGAAAGATTGTAAGAGCTGCAGGATCAGGGAGTTTGTGGTGAGAACTGAAATATGTCCTAAAACAAGGGGCTCAAAGAACTAAAACCAGGATACATCCATACAAGTAACTGGCTGATCACTCAACTTGTTCCCAAACACAGAACCATGAAGAGAAGATAGACATTCGGTATGGATGTCTATAGAACTGGCATTTAGGATAGCTGAGGTTTGGCCTCCTCTATCCTGTTTTTCTTCTTATAGACTGGCACTGATTAATGACTTACCTTCCTTGGGTAAAAAGTATCAAATAGGAAATCTTTTCTGGCCCTTATATTGTAGAATTTGTAAAGTATGTATACTTAAGTATCTGAAAAATAACAGATGCATTCAACATTTCACATGAGGTAAACATGGCTAAATAATACATATGTGTAAGTGCGTACGCTGCAAACCTTTCCATCATGGCCGCCCAAGCAAGCACTCAGGAAAGAAATTTGCTGCAAACTGGAAAATCAACTCAAATTGGTTCTCTACTTTGTTTTCTCAGTTCATGATCTACAGTCAGTAAAGTCTTGGGGAAATTACTAGGCGTAGGAAAATGACATGAAAAATGAGAATTTTGCCCCTGTTAACACTGTAAAATATTAATTAGTAAGGTTTTCTTCTGCCCCAGGGTAACTTATAAGTCTTAGAACACTATGAAAATAAATACCACTGTTAAATGTCAAATGCAAGCATTTCTCTATATCTAGAACCACTCAAGGGCTCAAATTTGAATCTTGAGAGCTCAGGCTTTTGCTGAGGGTTCAGGACAGATTGATACAAAAAGTCATCATGGGACTTTGTTATAGTCTATAGTGTATGGGAGAGGCCTAGTAAATACTCATCAGATTTCTGAGAACAAATGAACCACTGCTTTGATTTTAACACTAGCCGGTCCTGAACCCTGGAAAAGAACTTTGTGACTGGTTTCCAACACTTCATTTCTAAAACCAGTGGAGTACCAGCTGCAACTGACATTTACTTTAATACATTGAATAGGAAAATATATATGAAAATATTCTGTAAGTAGTAGAGCAGAGTCAAAGCAGATTCCATCAGTGTGTCTTAAAAACAAAAAGCAAAGGGGGAAAGGCAATGGACTATAATATAACCATTCAAGACTCAGTGGTTAGTAAGGGTCTTAATGAAGCTCAAGGTTCCATTGCCTTTATGTATGAAAAATAAAACACCAACATAGCTTAATTCCATCCAATCCCCAAATGGTAAGGCTTAAAATATAATTAATCCCAAACCCCCCAGCTAGCATGGAATCAAGCAGTGGAATGCATGCACATGTGTGCACACACGGCTAGCGTCCTCCCATGCCTATCCTGCCACACAACTGCCAAGAATGGAACTTGATCCAGAGTTGGAAAACAACTCAGAAAAAAACTTGGTTCTTTGCATTGTAAGGTAAATGCTATTAATTTTGTCCTCAACCCATGGATTCTCAGCCTCCACTATATTAACATTTTAGCCAGGAAATTCTAGGTGGAGGGGCCTGCTTTTAAGTTGCAGGATGGTTTGCAGCAGAGTCCTTCTCTACCACTGGTTATCACTACAAATTTGCTTGAATCTCTTCTAATGAAAAAAAAATGTAGGATGATGTAAGAGTCCCCTTTGTAGGCTATGAATATGTTTTGTTTTTATTGGTTAATAAAGAAACTGCTTTTGGCCAATGACTTATATAGCCAGGCTAGAAAAGATATATATAGAGAGTAAGCAGAGTCAAGGAGGTGCCATGTAGCCACAGCAGTTGAGAGATATCAGATAGAATCTTACTGGTAGGACACAACCACATGGCAATACACAGATTAATAGAAATTAGTTAATTTAAGATATAAGAGTTAGCCAGGAATACTCCTAAGTTATTGGCCAAGAAGTGTTGTAATTAACATAGTTTCTGTGTGATTATTTCAGGTCTGGGAAGCCAGAAATGAATGAGCAGCCTCCACCTACACACAAACATTGCCAACTGTCCCAGGGAGGCAAAAATTACCTCTGCTTAGAATGACTAACCTAATCTCATTGTATATGAACTAGCTGTGAGAAATCAAATGCATGGTAGCACATGAAATTATATAAAATTCTACTGCTTTTATTCTGTAATAGTTCACATATTTATCTGCAATTATTAATCATCACATACGGACTGCCACTGAACAACACAGATTTTTTCACTCCACCCTGCCCCCAACTCATGTGAGCACGATTCCTTGCTTGAACCTTGTTCTCTGCTGTAGGTCAAGTGCAGCTTTGTTTACCAGTCACCTTTGGAAAGGCACCGATCTGCAACAAACAATCAGACCTGTGGTTGGTATTAGCTGTTTCAAAAGGTCCGGCTTGTCAAATTTTAGAAAGGTCTCCAACTGAAACTCTCCATGCTGTGTCTTAGTTTTGTTCTTTCCAGTGAAGCTGCCACTGACAAAGAATCACTGATTTCTCTTAACTAATGAAAAAAAATATCATTTTATTTTCACTATCCTGTGAAACGTACTGTGAGAAACTGAGGCAAAACCATTTCAAGAACATCCAGAAGGAGTGAGATTTTGGTAGAAGCCTTTCTTGAATCTTAGTGAGCACTGGTGACTGTTTCTCCTCCTAGACACGCTCCATTTTCTTGCCTGTTCAGATGAGAGCTACCTTCACAGTGAAAAATAGCAATGGAATTATTAAAGAAGAATAATTGAATATAAGTAAAGTATTAGGAAATGTTATAATTTCCATCACACAGCGCTTTGGCAAAATGTCTAGCCAGCCCAAGTCCAGGTTCCAGAACCACTCATGAGCCATCAAGTGCCCAGGCAATTTACATTGCCATCAGGGCCCTCAAGCCCTACATGACCTACATGCAGCGTGATCACGTGATCTATGCATGATACAGCTATGTAAGCCCCTGCGCGCATGAGCTAGGCAACCTTTAAAAACTGGACACACCCACTCCACGCTCTCCTCCTGCACCAACTTCCTCAGGCCTGTGCACATGTCTCTCTCTTAATAAACCCTTAAATTGGGTTTCATTGTGTATCTCGTGATCTGTTCTTGCTCCCACCCAGTAATTTCAGGTAGCTTGTAGTCAAATAGCCAGCTTCTTTCTAAACAAACTTAAAATCTTAGAGTATCTAAAACTCGGTGTAGTCAAAGATAAACTGATATATCTGTCCTCCAAAACACTTTTCTGAATTACCTTCCGAGTGAAAACATCCTTTAATTCACCTCCTCAAACCAGATGATACCTTACTCATCACTGTACAGCTTCCAGAACGACGAGAGGACTTTTCATTTAAGTTCCTCCATCTCCTATATTTTGCTACTGGTCCTAACAAGATGCTGCATGTCCTAACATGTGCTTTGGTTCCAGCCTGCCTCCTTTCAGTTTGCTTTATATACCACAAAAGCATAAGGAGCTAGGTCCATACTTGCTAACTTCACCTGACATTCCAATATCAAGAGACTAGAAAGATGCAGTCATGACAGGTCACTTCAAGAAGCAATGTCATGACGATTGATGTGTGGGATGCTGAACTTGCCTGATTCTATGTTCTTTCTGCCAATTCCAGCCAATTAGCATAGTGGCTAAGATACAAGCAGCTCGACCACCTGCAGTGTGAACATCTACCTCTCACCCAGGATTACAGCTGTAGCCTCCTCACCATTCTCAGGGATGTCTGGAATCCTTTGTGGTTGCACGATTCCATAGCTTAGCTTCTGCTCACTTTCTGAGGCCAGGAAGAACTTCTCTCTATGCCTTTGGATATCTACTGCTATTTCTAAGTTCAATTCATGTATCTTTTTTTAAAGAGAAAAATTTGAACCATCCCCAATGGGAAAAACACTGAATCATCCCCACGCTTCTTTTTCGTCATATTTCTTCTGTCCCAACACCAGTGATTCTTCACTACACTTTGATTTCAGTGACTGTATCAACTCGTAGACAGCAAATGCCTTATTGTGATGGGCCATGATTTATTCCTCTCTGTGCTTGTATGCTTACATGTATGGAATAACTGTGCAATAAAATAATTTCTGATCTATCTAGAGAAAATTATTGTGACATCAAGACAAAGAAGGACTTCTCACTTAAGAAGCATATTTAAATTAATGCTAAGGGATGAGTTCATAGTTAAAATAAAGAGAAGAAAACTTGAGTTACATTCCTTGACTTTTATATACTAAGACATATTTCATCATTTGATTATAATAAATGGAAACTGAGGAATCAAGGAAAAGTGGCCAATCAAAATGGCTCTTACTGATCAATCACTACAGCTGTCTGCCAAAGAACAGCTGCTTCTAACCTGCAAGCAAATCAGGACTTCAAGGCTGTTTTAACTTACTTGCCCCTGGGTGTGAAGACAGAGGGGTACCAGGGAAGTTTGCTGAGTATACACCATGAGGCTACATTACAGGAGAGGGGAATACTAAGGTTTTTATTACTATTCAGCCATAATATTATTACCTCACTTGGGGGTCTGGCAAAAAACAAATCTTTGAAAATGAGAATTTTCCTATCAGCTTTATCAACATGACATATTATGTTCTCCTGTTCTATTATGTACAAATTATCTTCTTGAAAAGAAGCCCACATATCTTTGGAGAACTTGTTTAGTACTCAGATTGTGATTTTCATATTTTTAAGACAGATGCAAAGAGAGATTTTAACATAGCAATATTAAAAGTTCTCCTGGGTAGGGGAAATCCTCTCACTATTGTGTATAACCTCCTGAACACATGTCAATCAAATACAGCTACAGAAGGGAATGGAGCAGCACTGTGTTTTCACCTCTCTCTCTCTCTCTCTCTCTCTGCCCTTTCCTCCCTCCCTCTTCTTCTTCCCCTCTCCCTCCTTTTCCTTCTTTCCCTATCTCTATCTCCCCTCATTTAAGCAGCAATAAATATATATAAACATTTGTCTCTCATGAAGGAAGATACACTCCAGATACCATCCAAAATCAGTCCAGTTCTTTAATGTGTTCTCTGAAAATATAGTGAATTAAGTCTGAAGGGTACTAGATCCAGATGGACAAGAGATGGACTGCTGTGGACTCAAAGCAGAGCTGTGGCTTCTCAAAATGACCATAGATGGATATAAGTTTTAATAATCAAGATCATAAAGCAAAGATTTTACACTAAAATCATAACTTAGGAGAGAGCATGAGGAATGAAAGTTGCCTCCACTCAGCCCCACAACAGATTCCGTCTTACCTTTGCTGTCACTTTTGATGCTCTTTTACCTGGGGTGAAACATGTCTCACAAATACTAAATGGAAAATTCCAAAAATAAATAATTCTTCAGTTTAAATAATTTCTATTACAGTAAATTATTACCATAGTTCTATTTAATTATTAGTTATTGCTGCTCATCAATCCTTGTGTCTAATTTATATATGAAATTTTATCATAGATATGTATGCATAGTAAAAACAGCATCTAGAGTTCAGTATAATCCATATAAGCACACATGTACATGGTATAGGAAAGTTTTAAGAATCCACTTACTATCTTGGACTGTATCTTCCATGGGTGAGAGAGGATTATTATAAGTGTTCCATAAGCAGACAAGAAAACCTCAAGGGATGAGGCTGGTATTTAGAAGCTCATGAAGTACCTATCTCCAACTAGATATCCCTCACCTCAGCCACATAAACAAAGGGTTTCACAATGAAAGAGATGTCCGGTCTGGGATGGGAAGATCTCAAAGCACTGCACATAGTTCCATCCTTCCTGAAGCTTGTCTCAGGCACACTTTGTGTCCCTCAGCTGTGCACAAGGTTAGGAGCAGCCTAACTCCCAGGGAGTTGTTGTAATGGCTGAGGGAAGTCTTCCAGCAAACTGATTTGAAAGGCTGCTTCACAATATCCCTTGCACATGACAGATGCATGAAACAAAAGCTGAGACTCCCCAAGCCTCCAGTGTTGACAAGGGACTTTAAGGGCCAGTATCTAGAAAAGTCCTAGGTTCTACAAGATGATCCCCTAGAAAGAATGGTGCTTAGCAAAGCCAGTGAAAGGAAGTCTAGCAGAGAGGTGTGTCATACCATTCCAAAGCACTGAGTTGCAGATGTCATACTGACCTCAGTTTCACTAGAGCTGTCACTCTGTTTACAAACCTTTACCAGAGTAGTCCAGAAACCTAACCAAGGACCGTCCTTGCTCTCCATTGTTTACAAACCTTTACCAGAGTAATCCAGAAACGTAACCAAGGACCGTCCTTGCACTCCATTGTTTACAAACCTTTACCAGAGTAGTCCAGAAACCTAACCAAGGACCGTCCTTGCACTCCACTGTACACCGAATACAGGACTGTGCAGAGAATGTTGATATCCTCAACAATCATAATGGCCACTCATCCACTGCTGTGGGTCAATGGTCTTGGACCCTGTCTCTTGTATTGTTTTAATAAAATGCTGATTGGCCACTAGCCAGGCAGGAAGTGTAGGCAGGGCAACCAGGCAGGAAGTAGGGGTGACATGACAAAAATAGGAGAATTCTAGGAAGAGGAAAGATTCAGTCTCTGGTTGTCACCAAGACGCAGAGGAAGCAAGTTGAGAATGCCTTGCCTTTGTCAGCATACCAAGCCACGTGGCTGACACAGAAAAGAATTATGGGCTAAGATGTAAGGGTTAGTTAATAAGAAGCCTGGGCTAATAGGCCAACCAGTTTATAATTAATGTAGACCTCTCTGTATTTCTTTGGGACTGAATGACTGCTGGACCAGGCAGGACAGAAATCTCTGTCAACAATCCACAAAGGTAACTAAAATAAAAAAGGGAGGAACTGAATATGGTCAGGATGAAAACATCAGAGGCTCTTACTTACAGCTTACAAGAGAGTAGACAGCCACCCCTTTAGATGACGGATTGCCCATATTTACTCAACGTAAATATGGCCACAGTCAGTGAATGACCCATAAGTCCTACTCCTACGTATGCACCCAGCAGATTACCATGCAGACCATACCAGAGTCCTCACAACTACAGTACTTGTACTAGCTACAATGCTCAGCACAAATGGATGCAGTACATAACTGCATAATGAAAAACACAACAAAGAGAATGAACAAAGCAAAATAAAATATAAGTTAAAGGTATATCTGACAAATGTGATATTGGGTGTGGGACATCAGGCTCCACACAGAATGATTGAATGTTGCAGGTGGAAAAATGGCAAAATGAATCTAATAGCCAAATAATGACCTTCAGTAGAGACAATGTTGGAGGAAAGCATAAAAAGTGGTGTGTGTTATTTCTTGATTTGGGGGCTTTTACACAAGGTCAAGGTCGTGTTCAGTTTGTAAACATCTAGGGAAGCTGCACACTGCTTATCGGCACCTTTTGCAATTGATATGCCTTGATGATCAATGTATTGTGTGTTACTGTTATATTAACAAATACTATATTCTTATGAAGAAAACATAAAAATTGAAGTTTCAGGACCAAGCATAAATTCATAAATGCACCCCAAAATCTATTTCCATCCTTAATTAATGCATAAGGCAGGTTTTTGCTTTTCCCTGAGATTTCTCCAGCTTCCAGCTGAAACTGTCAACATCTCTGCAGCCAACTACATGAATATACAAAGGTTCTTCAAAGCAAAAATAGGTAAGAAATGTCAGACTACTCACACTGCACTTTCTACCTTTCCCTTTTACTGACGAAAAAAAGAACTTTTGAGAGCCCCAAACTGAAGTTTCCTCTTTCCATCTCACATGCTCTAAAATCACAATCTTAAAAAGCATCCTTTCAGAGAAAAGGCGAGACAGGCACGCCAGCAGGTGCCATTTCTAATCCTCGCAGCTACCTTCTGCACAGAGAGCTGAGGGCTGAAAGCTGTGATGAGAGTATTCTTCCCACAATTTCATATTCATGGAATTTGTTGTTACTTAACTTTTCACAAATCATTAGGCTGAAGTACCTCTCCATTTTCCCCCCAAATAGTGTCATTTGACCTGGTATCCAGCTTAATACAGACTCTGCTTTTGAATAGATTTCCTCACAAGTGGCAATCTCTAATAGGGTCATGTCGAGAGGCAGCTCTACTGCATACTACCTATTGCACGTTAACGTGATGAGGGTAATTTCAAATGGCATTCAATCAAAAAATCTGAAAGTTTTATTAGTGAGGTTGGGGGCTTTTTCTGTTCAGATGAGGCTTGCGGCAGCTCATCTCGGCATTTTCAACTAAGATTTCAGAGAATGAAATGTTTTAAGCTTCGGGTACTCAATCTTGCACATTTCCATACGTACCAAATAGTTGACTGCATTCATAGAATATTGATTGTGCATTCCTTGCATTCATCCAAATAAATATCAGATAGATAACTTAATCACCAGCATGGGTGATCTCCAAATGCAAGAGATAAATGGCACATTAAGCCTTGGAGATTAAACATTTCTTGGTTGAAAAACATATTAACCATGAATTGCTATTAAAAGTATGCACTCGTATTTAGCTACCACACACCCATTTTTCATGATAGAATTGAATATGTTAAAAATGGATTGCAGTAAGAAATTGGGGGATAAGACTGCTTATTCCAATTTGGGGTATCTAAAAGAATTTGCAGCAGAATTCAAGCTTCTTTAGAAAAAGGATGCTGCAATAAATTTGCTATTGTGGCATGGTTGAGGTGAACCACAGTGGTAGCTTTTATTTGCCCTCCTGAAGTACAAAGAAGTTCAACAGTCAGTTATCATGTTCCAAGAAATACTTGAATATGAGTAGTTGCGATCCCCCAAAAAGATGATACAATATTAGGATTAGGTCAGTATCTGCAAGGACATTTTACCGATCAGAAGCTTGAGGGTGGGGTATTCTGGACTTGGTAAAGTAAGAGCAAGATGTTGGACTTAGGATCGTCATGTCTTCCCCAGTTACATGGTCCAACCCTGATACAGGATAGAAGTCTCACTAGATCTCAGGACAGGACCCCGTATTTCCAGAGGTCTTGCTTCTGACATCACAGTTCCTTTAAAGGAAGAAACGACAGCAGCAGCGAACTCCTGTCCCAGTTTAAACTACACTGAGTTCCTGTTACTTTGTAAGTATGAGTGTGCATGGTTGTGGGGTGGGGTGGACAATACCTATTCAGATGTATGGCTATTTCTGTGGAAGCCAGAAGAAGATAGGAGGTGTCTTCCTTGCCTTTTGAGACAGCATCTCTCACCAATTTGAGTTCATGGATTCATCTAGGTTGGTTGTCTAGCACGTCCCATGGCTCTTCCTATCTCCACTTCCCCAGTGCTCCAACTACAGTTATGTTGTATCATGTTCAGCTTTTTATGAGTATTAGGGACACAAATTCAGGTTCCCATGCTTGCCTAGCAAGCACTTTAAAAAGTGAGCATCTTTAAGGCACTCTTCCTCTGCCATTTATACATATGTGTGTGTGTGTGTGTGTGTGTGTGTGTGTGTGTGTGTATGCTGTCGGCTAAGATTTTTAGGTTCAGAAACAATCTACCAAACTACAATTCCTCTTCTCATAACCTGGTCCTTATGTATTGGAGATATGTGCTTTATCTCAGCTTAGGATTTTATTTCTTGAACATTCAGATCTATTTGCTCTATTATTTATTTTATTATTTAAAATACCAAGGAAAAAATTTAAAAGTTGAGCAATTGGAAATAGAGAAGTTTCCTATTTCCAACAAACAAGCATACACTTGTTCCTTTCATATGTCTTTCATTTACACAGTTTTAGATTATACTGCCGTAGAGATAGTGTAAAACTCCAAATAGGATCTAGAAAAAAACATTTAAGGCACTTCTGATTTACACAATCATGGCGGATTAAAGCCTCAGATTTCAAAACAGTCTACACTCCGCAAGTTGCTGTTACAATATACTCGAGCCCTTTAGGTAGTCAATGGTCGCTAGCTGCCGTGCCTTGGTACAAAATATATCTGTGACCTTTCCCCTTAGCTGAGCTATAAGAAATGGAGAGACTTTTGAACAAAGAAGCCCTAAAGGAAGACCAACAAGGAGACACCAGGTAGATTTGCCTCTGTTTCACTGCTCGGTCTCTCCTTCCCATACAGGATACACGAGAGCAGGAGGATGACATTTCTGAGATCGGAGTGTATGCGTTCCAGAACACCTTAATTGCAAATTTTACCTCCTTTGCTAATTCCTAACCCATCTCTGCTCCAAATTACCAAATCACGCAAAGTTCCAAATGGTGCCCAAGAGGGAATTGATCAAGTGTAACAGGAGGCAAGATCTAGAGCTTTAAATATTTCAAATCTTGAGGAGAAAATTATTTTTGATATTCAATAATAAAATCTCACCATTTATTCGACTACATTTTGTGTGCATGGGAGGGGAAAATATATATGTATATTCAAATAACTAGATTTAGATAGCAGCTCATTTTCTAGCTTGTGTTTTTTAATTGAAAATTATTATTAGTATCACTTGACTTAGTTTTACTGTTCATAACCAGCATCGTGAAAAAGCTCAGATTTGAACAGTTAATGGAAATAATTAGCGAATAGCTCCAGATCTCTTTAGAAGTTCCCTGAACACTATTAAGTGCGTAGTAACAAAGTGAAATATTAGCATCTATAGCTGTTGTTTGTTAAATGGACCATGCCCCATTTTGTTTTAAAATTTATGCAGAGCATCTTGGCTTTTAGAGGAGATGTTCACAAACGCTATTAAAATGCTTTATAAGGTGAGTTCATTTGGAGCTACCAAACCAAGTTTGGCTTAGAATATTAGCTAAATATGCTTAAAGACATTCAAACGGCTTGCCATCATTCCAAGGAAAGCAATAATATGTGGAGGAAAGTCCTTACATAGATGAACTTTAAAACAATTAAGACAGATGTGTAATAGAAGTAAAGGAAATATGCTCAGGGTCAAAATATGATGTTTTTGGAATGGCAAGTCATGGTTTAAATAACTCTAAGCCCAAATTTTAATTTTAATATATTCCTATACTAAGAGTGTTTCCTCAATATAAAGAGTGCCAAGTTCTAAGATAAATGTGGATTCAGTACTGTCATAAATGGTGGCCATATGTGCTGGAGACATACTGGAATGAAACACTGGAGTAATTGTGTGTGAGGCCTTGGGTTCGTTCACCATCCATAGAGGAAAACGAAACAAAACAAAACAAAAAAAAACAAACAGTAGTGATTCTTAAGGCCAGCCATAGTGGCACAATGCCTATAACCCCAGCAACGGGAAAGGGGCAAAGGCAGGGTTAATGGAAAGGCTCTCTCTAAGAGTGGGTTTCTCAAGAAAGCCTCACACCTTATTGTCTTTACAAAGGCTGTATGCAGTTTGAGTAGGGTTTGTAGCTATTATCTCTACAACACAGCAATAACTTTGCAAGAGATCCCAGAAGCATTCCAAAGTTGTGTAGATATAATCACAATGGATATGGCAAAGCTCTAGGTAGAAGAAATGTAAGAAGTTAGGACAATACCATTCTGTAAACAACAGCTAATAGTTTTATTTGTGAGAATCCTGGGAAATATTCAAGAGTGGATGAAGACCCTCCTTGTAGTAGTGCACACTCAGCTATAAGCCCAGTTATTGTTAACATTCGCATATAAAATCTTTCTGTATAAAACCATATTACTTCTCTGTCAGTGACTTTTGCAGCAAGTGTTGATATCGTGCTGGAGTCTAAGATTCTCGACTGATGAGAGGCTTCGGTCAGACTCCACAGTAAAGAGGGCTCCAAGGGCTCCATCATTTCTTTTAGCTTTCTATCCTGTCTTAGGCTGATGCTAAAAGTACAGATTAACCTAATATGATAATAATTGTAGGATAAGATCGGATATTGATTTTCTATGTTCTTTCATCAAGCTACAGAAGGAGGTTTAATACTGTTGCTTTGCCTAAGAAGTATTTATAACAAACTCAGAATTATGTGGGTGATTTTGAGTTATATAAACATCTCTCAGTAAGATTCTTGGTCCTGACTTTGGGATTCATCACTCATTCTCCTTAAAAAGGAAAGATCCCTAGGGGTTGGTGAGACTTCGAGGGTATTATTTACCAAATAGGTTCTTCCCCCTTAGAAAGGTTGTAACCAATTAATAAGAGGATTAAAATATAGTATCAGATTTGTATCCCGAGCCCTGTGACATCTATTGCCCATCATCTATTGTTCTCTTCCTTCCTTCCAACAGAAGCTTGGTTTTCTCCATTTATTCTGGTGTCTTTTGCACTGCACAAGGGAAGATAAATTCACCCAAGTCAGAAACTGGTTGTAACTAACAGCAAAGCCATCCTACTCTTGCCAAGAGTTAAAGTACTTTTAGAAGCCATGACTAAGACCATGGAAATCACCTATTAAAGGAACACTTAGAATTTGATGAGAAAAGGCAAGAAAGTGCAGTTTCCATGGTTCCTTTTTCATACTTCATCAGGTAATTGGCAGCAAACAATATGCTAACTATATGATATGGATATGATCTATATGTATATAATGATGGCTAGTGTTAATTGTCATCTTGATGTGAGATTCCTTCTGTATATGGGTTACTTTTATTGGTTGATGAATAAAGCTGTATTTGCCAGTGGTTTAGCAGAGTAAAGCCAGATAGGAAAACTGAACAGAGATAGATAGAGAGAATAGGCAGAGTTGAGGAGACTCCATGTACCCACCAAAGGAAAAAGATGCCAGAACATTACCAGTAAGCCACAGCCTTGTGGTAATATACAAACTAATAAAAAAGATTAATTTAAGATATAAGAGCTAGCTAGGAATACACCTGAGCCTTTGGTGAAACAGTGTTGTAATAAATATATTTTCTGTGTGATTACTAGGGTCTGGGTGGTCAAGAAATTAAAGTACAGTCTCCATATACACTGTGTCTGCTCAATATTTAGCTAACTATGTGATATGGATATGACCTATATGTATATAAACGGTGGGGGCTAGTGTTATTTGTCCATGAGATAGATTCTGGAATCACCTATAAGACAGGTCTCTGAACATACCTTTGGAGGATGATAGTCATTGCATTGAGGTAGAAGGACACTGTCACTGAAGATAGCACTATTCTTTGGTGGGGAATCTTGAACTGTATAGCATGCAGAAAGTGAGATGGGCGCTAGCAGGTGCATGCATTCATCCCACTCTGCTTCCTGTTAGTAGATGGGTTGTGTTACCACACACACAGTGCTGTGTCCTCTTCATTATTACTAACAAAACTCTAATTCCTTTCATTGACCCATGTGTCCTTCACACTGCGCCAGCGTTAATGGAGCCAAACAGTTTGACTTCCTTACCATGATGGGCTGGCTGTGCCTTTTCTCTCTTCAATTGCTTTTGTCAGAGAATTTTATCAGAGCAACAGGG
>LOEQ01014096.1:0-12082 GCA_001685075.1 Bramus lutescens | reverse complement strand
TCTCCCAATCAGTAGGTTGCCTTTTTGTCTTAATGACAGTGTCCTTTGATTAACAGAAGCTTCTCAGTTTTAGGAGGTCCCATTTATTCAGTGTTGCCCTTATTGTCTGTGCTGCTGGGGTTCTACATAGGAAGTGGTCCGTTTGCCCATGTGTTGTAGACTACTTCCCACTTGGATCTTCTGGTACAGGATCAGGGACCCTTGCTGGCCAGGGACCTCACACACCAAGGATGCGGTTTTCATTGTTTGAAACATTAACTTTGTTAACAATAGTATGGTTAACATTTACTTTGCTCATCCATCCCAAGTAGTGAACATTTCTATTTGTTTATTTATTTATTTACTTACTTACTTACCTACCTATTTATTTCTTTATTTATATTTTTTTTAAAAAGGAAACAAGTTATCTTTTTCATTATACATTTCAATCCAAGTTCCAACTCCCTCCTCTCCTCCCATTCTTTCCACATATCCTCCCACCCTCCTCCATCCAATCCTCGGAAAGGGTAAGGCACATTGCTTTGGGGAAGGTCCAAGGCCCTCCCTACTATATATAGGCTGAGTCAGGTATCCATCCAACGAGAACTGGTTCCTAAAAAGCCAGTACATGCAGCAGGGACAAATTCTGATGTCACTGCCAGTGGCCACTCAGTCTTCCCCAGCCATGCAACTTTCAACCATAATCAGAGGGACTAGTTTAGTCTAATGCTTGTTCCTTCCCAGTCCAGTGGGAGTTTGTGAGCTTCCATTAGCTCTGGTAGACTGTTTCAGTGGGTGTACCCATCATGGTCTTGACCTCTTTGCTCATATTCTCACTACTCCCACACTACAGCTGGACTTTGAGGGCTCAGTCCCATGCTCCAATGTGGGTCTCTGCTTCTGTTTCCATCAGTTCCTGGATAAATTCCATAGTGATATTTAGGATATTCATCAGTCTGACTAGAGGACAGTCAAGAACAGGACCTCTCTCCTCTAAAGCTTAGGGTCTTTGCTGGGGTCATTCATGTAGATTCAGTGTTCTGTTTGATACCTCTATAGAATCTGAACAAACCAGTTCATAATAGAATTCTCAGTTTCATTTCAGTCCCAACGCTATTTTCTTATTATCATAAAGTGATGCCAAATCTGTATTAGAGTTCTATGTTTCCTTTTCCCAGAAATTACAAAGGGAGATGAAACCAAAATATGATATTTCTAGATTTTGTAACTTGTTTTAGTATCAATTATCAATAACTTGCAATGATAACATTTTTTCTTCATATTGTAGAGATTCTCAGGGTTTGTCATGAAATGCAATTTAAAATATTTTAGTGTTTATTAATGCATAAAATACTGTCAATATTCAATCTGCATGAAATATGTGTAATGTGTGTCTGTGTGTATGTAAGGTACTGGAGTTCAAATTAGGGCCTTGCATTTAGTATTATAAATGCTTTAGATGAAATGATTAATATTATTTGGAGTTTTATAAAATTCATAGTGTAAACTTTATGCAAAATACCCATTTTATTATTTCACGCAAAGAAACTATTTCCATGATGAATTTTTTCCGTGCAAATATATCCTTGCTTTCTTACACATACAAACCTTTTGCATTCTCACTTTTTGTCAGGAACACACATTCTCTATTCTTTTTAATGATTTGTGAATTAAATATAAGAATTATTCACTGAAAAGATACTATCAGGGGAATAGTTCACCTATCACAGAAAGATTTTTATCTCAATAACATTTGTTATTCCAAAATAAAAAGTCAAATTTATTCTTATGGCTTAGCTTATGTTTAAGATATTTTCCTCCTTCCTAGTGCAGCTTGATGCTAATGAAAAGAAAATATTTGGCAGCCTTGAATAGACCATGCATAATGTGATATAATAAAGAATGTTTATAGAAATAGCATATTTTTAGTTATATTTAGTGTGATCAGAAAGATGAATGTAATACTTACCATTGTGTATACCGAACCATTATGTACATGATTTGTTCACATTAATATTGAGAAAGAAGCTTCAGTGATGCAATAATGACTTATATAGAAACCGTGAAGTTGTATAAATATAATGAATAAGGCAAAGATTTTCGGCTGCTTTTCATTGCATCAATAAAACACATTTTCTCAAATATTTGACTTTAAACTTCAGTGCCTTGATGTCTGTTCCAATGGACACAAAAGATTCGAGGTTGTGTAGTTACATGTTTTTACACACATTTGTTGCTATAAGCATGACTGTGATTTCACCCTGGCTTTAATTGTTCTAGCCATGTGCACATTTCTGATGAGCCTGTAAGTTGTCTAAGGCCAGAGAGTGTGTTTTGCTCCAACTTCAGTTATGAATTTAGAACATAGAGTGAAGAATGAAGCAAAAAGAAGTAGTTATAAAGAAAATTTTCATCCCAAACTTCTAATCTATTGTATCCTTTTGACATGTTATGAAGCAGCATCACATGATTGAGATACACTGCACATTGCAAAGTCAGACCTAATACTGTATTGAAGTCCAGTGAACACTTTGGAGAGACCCAGAACAACATTCTATAATGCAGCGTAAGTGGCTAACCAGACGTCTGTTTACAGGTCTCTGAGATGTCTTGAAAATATGTTCTGTGTCAGGTGGTCGTGGTGCACACCTTTAATCCCAGCCCTCAGAAGGCAGAGGCATGTGGATCTCTGTGAGTTTGAGGCCAGCCTGGTCTACAAGAGCTAGTTACAGAATAGGCTCCAAAGCTACAGAAAAACCGTGTCTCAAAAACAAAATAAATAAATAAATAAAGTAAAATGCTAAGCACTTTAAGCTTCACCATTACTATGGTATATACGGTACTCTCTGCTTGCCCTGCCCAGCCCAGCATGGTGGAGCTGCTTGCACCTCTGAGCCATACACTGGCGACTTCCAGGCACACAGCTAGTCCATATTGCCACCAAGCAAGCCCAGCATGTTGCTCACAAACCCACTCAAATTCTCCATCCCCTAAAAGAACCAGAGGTCACACTGGCAGCACAGGCCAGAGAGTTGGCATTTTAAAACAGAGAAGCTGTTTTGTGTGTGTGTGTGTGTGTGTGTGTGTGTGTGTGTATGTGTGTGTGTGCGCGCGCGCTACAACTGAGTCAGGAAAACATCTCTCAAAGGAGCTGTGTCACACTGCCAGTAAACAGCGGGAAGCTGTTTTAAACTCTGTATTTTGTGTGTAGAATTAAGCTCTCTCAGGACTTTAAGTGGATTTTAGTTTGCCGCGTTGGCGAAAATCTGTTGGAGGGAGGCTGCTTGTGAGGGGACTCCCACAAAATATTTACACAAACATGAGGGTCTGAATTCAGATACTTAGTACTTACATTAAAGCTAGATGTCACAACCAACACCTGCAACCCCACTCCTGGAAACAGGAAAATCCCTGAGCTTTCTGGCCAGCCAGTAAAGTTGAAAATCATCCATTTCCAGGATTAGGAAGAGATTCTGTCTCCACGCTAAGGTAGAGAAAGTGATTTCATTTCTGTGTATGTTTGAAAGAAAGCAAAACAGAGACAGAGGGAAGGGAGTACGGGCAAACATGTGCCTTGGCTTCAGGTTAAAGGTCAGAAGACTAGCTTTGGGAGTTAGTGTTCTCCACATTGTGGGTTGTGGAGATTGAACTCATCCATTCATGTTTGTATCATGAGCTCTTTTATTCCCTGAGCCACCCAACTGGCTTAACGACCCCTCCTTCTCAGTTGGTAAGGCATAGTGTTGAATGATGAGACCCTAAGAGAGGAAAGGGCCAAACATGGCTCGTTCAAGTGTCTATATGCCATTTATTCATAACTTGAGCATATATATGCATGCTTTGGTCTTCCTGTTCAGCAATTCTTGTTAGTACACTTTGAAGGCTTCAGTGGATCACCATTTGAAGTCATTTTGCCATCTAAATATGTGTATTTTCTTCCCAAATAATGTGTGGAAAAAGCTGTTCTTTTGTTCTCCTACAGATGAAGTGGTTGTGTCTGGTATTCTTACTGAGAAGCAAAGGCTAGGTTTGTCCCTGGTGAGTGCAGGAAAACATGCTCCAGTTTCCCCTCTCTCAGAAAGTCGACAGTCTATCATTGAGCTATTGAAGTGTCCAAGGGGCATATTCATGAAAGCTTCCCTATCCAATCTTATCAGCCAACCAAAGTAAAAATGTACATGCTCTCTGTTTCTCTTTACAGAATACCCTCAACATTTACAACTTTAGTAGGACACTACTGTATGGATGTGAGTAAAATGCCCCAGATACTCCATAATTGTAGAAACACAAGTAACCAGGTTTTTTTGGGGGGGAGTGGAGGGTGCTGTAATGGATATCATGTGTGTGTGTGTGTGTGTGTATGTTTGTAACTCGATATTGACCAATATATCAATTCTTAAATATTTCATGCTTGAATTCAATGGTGGAATCTTAGATGTAGGAAAATAAGAAATCACTTTTATTTTAGAGTTTACTTATAATTAATTAATATAGGAGGAAATATGCAAAATGAGTATTTCCTATTAATGTAGTGAACTTACTATATGAAGTGAATTCTCAGCCTGATGATGATTAATTTTGAAAGCAAATTACAAAAATTTATAGCATAAACCTCTTTAAACATATTGTTAGCTTGAAATAAATTTAGTGATGCATCTCAGACTGCTTGTTATGTTCTAGGTTCAATAATGAATCTTCATTTCTCGATTCATCATCACAAACCAAGGTAAATACATTTACCCCATTCTAGGAACATAATGAGAGTTTCAACATCAAGCATTGACCACACGCATCACTGCTACATGGCATAAACAGGATCTGAATTCAGAAAACCTAGATGCAACTACCAACTGCCAAGTTCTTCCTATTGGGTTCAATAAAGTTGTACTTCTTTTTAACCTCATATATACTCTTATATATGAAAGTGAGCAGGTACTGGCACAAATCTAGCTTCGTGCTTCTTTTTCTACCCAAAGGCCCCTTCTCTTTGTCTTCCTTCCTTGCTCTTTTTAATCACCCCTCTCTATTTTTTCACTGCTCATTGAGGCTGATGAATTTAAAGCCCTTATTTCTTTTTAGGAGGGCTTTTTGTGCCTCATTTCCTCTGTCTTTCCTGATTGATCTCTCCTCCCCTGATTGCGCTTCCATCATCTCCGGTTTGACTCACTAAGCTTGATGCTTCAATCATAGGACCTGCCTCTAATGATCACCTTCAGGAATCTTACCTGGCCGTCAAGTTACAGGATTGAGATACATTTCACCTTTGACTTACATCTTTATTTTGAAAACCAATGACCTTTTTGCATGTCCTTGACAATAGGTGTCAGGTATGAAAATCTGGCCCCTATTTCAAAGAATTGATTTAAGGTACAGATTTTATTTTGTCTTCTAATTTTGGTTATCCCAAGTGGAATAAGCTTCTCACACTTTTCCTTTCTAAGTAAAAAACTTAAAATAAAATCAAAATACTATTTTTTGTTTAATTATGGCAAAAGACTTACAGGCAAACTAAGGAAGCATTCTAGTGTGAAATTGGAAGAGAACCACAAATGGTCAGTATTGAAGCACCTTTTTTCGTGAAATATACAATGTCAAGTAGTAGTAACAAAGTTGCTTCAAGTGCACTCAGATAATTTATTCAGAGTGAGAAGTAAGATCATTATTGACAGGCCCTGCATAATAAAGTGAAAGAGTTCGATGCTCCTACTACATCCTGGGCAAGGTAATTCCAGTAGCTATGTTACAACATACAAATAAACAAAAATTTTAATAATAGTTAAATCAAAAGTCTCCCACATCTAAAAAGCATAAATCTGATGCTACCTAATTTGACAACTTTACGATTTTGATTAGAAAAACAATTGTAGTCGATAGGAATTTGAAAGAGCCCCAGAATGCATAGGCTTCAAATAGGATAAGGAATATATGTATAATAAATAATTATCAGAACCCTCAAGATTTTTTAGATAAGGATGTTGTTAACAGGTATATCATCAGCAAATGTTTCTGCTTGAAGTATTTCTTGGTATTGTTTTATGTTGACACTCTACAAGAATAAAGAGTAAAAATCATTCTTACACTTTACATTTCACTGATAATAAATGTTAAGAAGCTATCTATAAAATAAAAAGAAAATCAAAGTCAAGTGGTAACAAGGAAACTTGTAGATGGGAAGATAAAACTTTTTTTCTTATACAAAGAATGGAACAAGACTAATAGTAAATAATTCTGTAATAGGTGCACCAAAATGTGATTTGGACATGAGTTTTGGGAATATAGTATTTTTACATCCTATGCTGCAGGGACTTTTTAAAGTAGAATGTATCAGCATCCTCTCTTTGGGGCTCTGCATGCCTATTTTGCTATAAAATTCTCATTCTTTAATGTTCATTTTGCTTACTTCTCCACTACCTTCAGATGTTTACAAAATTGTCAAGTTCTTATGCAACCTGACTCTCCACATGTTGTAATTACATATGTTATTTCTCTATCTTTGGCCATGTCAAACTTTGGATCCAGGATCTCTGGGGATTTTATGGGTTTTTTTTTGTTTTATTTTGATTTTTGTTTTGTTTTGCCTATTATATCATTTACCCAAGTGCTATCTGATGAACTAAAACATTTAAATTTAATGATATGAAATTAAACTTATTATAATAAGGGCACTTAAGCATATTTGTTCATGCAGAAAAAAAGAAGAGATAAAATTTTATAAATGAAAAAATTGATTTCTGAAAAGATATCATAGATTGCATAGAAGGATAATTGATAGAAAATGTTGTACTGACTTATAGTGAGTCTCAGAGTAACCATATAAACAATAACTGTGAAGAGGAAGTATTTGATTTAATTTCTGAAAATATGGAAAATGTCAAAGTCTGCATATCCCTTAATCACCATTTTTAATTCACAAAGGTCATTGTAGTTGTGGTGCTCTGAGCAAACAGTGCCTGATTGAATCTCCGTACCAAATGTGTTTTATTAGGTAAAGATGGAAATGTATCAGTTAATGTCTTCAGATGAATGGTCTGTTTTCTACATATCTGCAGAGATTGCTTGGCTTCCTCTTTGAATGAGTTTCTCAATAAAGCCTCCCTGTCCTGGAACTCTGCCCTTAGGATCACCCAGGGCAGCATTTTCTTGCTGATTATCATCACAACTTATAGGATTACGAAGCTCTGTAAAGAGGCACTGTATTATTTAAGCAGATAAATGAAGGAGTAGACTGGATGATATTAATTATTGGATCTTCTGAAGTCCAGAGTTCCATTCCATAGTTATTGAGTAGAATGATAACACATTAAGAAGTTTTTAAAAATATGCTTAATAAACAGTCCAGTGAAGACCTTTTCAGAGATGACACATGTTCATGTTGTTATTTCTCTAAAAGAAAAAATACATGCTGAAAAATTGGGGTATCTATGATTCCCCATTTTTCTGTCATAGATGAGATTTATGAGGGGGAAAGGGGCATTGTGGTAAATATAAACTAACTTAAATCAGTTAAAATTCTATTTCACTAAAATGGACACGTTGATGGGTTTACTTTTATAACACTGTAGCAGGTGGTATCATGTATAGATACTCAGATGATTTGTTTTCATGGATGCACAACATATGTGGCTGTACTGTATAATATATTTATGACTTCCCCCTTTAATTCTCTGAGGCCAGGCACTGACAGGGAGATGCACTGAATTGAACTGGTGTAGTCGGAACCATGTTTTGGGTTGCTCTTGGTGTCCAGTGACCAATTTTAATTCTTGTAAAAACAAGTCTTCTGCATTTGTGGCTTTAGTTCAAGTGATTAAGCTCACAGGCCAAACACAGTTAATTGCGAGAAAGACAAAGACTTCCTATTCACTGGAAGGAAAGTATGCTTTTATAAATAGATGAATGTCCCAGAAAGAGTTAGGAGAATATGTTTAACTGAAAGACCAGAGAGACAAGGAAAAGTTTACAGTTGAGAAAAGTTTAAATTAGTCACTTTAAATGCCACTTTATGGATAGTCCTGAAAAATGAGTAAACAAGTTAATTAGTTTGGTTTCATTTTTCCTCGCTGAATAAGAGTAAACAAAATGTGACTCTCAAGGTAGAAATAAAGAAGAAGAAGAAAAAAAGAAAACTGTTTAGTTCTCTTAATCTCAGATTTCCGTATCTGGGGCCTGTCAGTGTTGCAATGTTTCTCTCAATGTGTTCACTGAAAGATGAAACTGATCAGCATCAAAGACTTAACATTGAGATTAACCACTTTTTGGCATCTCACCTCCTTTTAGTTTGAACTTGGAATCTCCTCCATGTACAGCCCACTAATGAGAAAATCCTTGCTTATGAATTCAGCTCAGAATGGGAGCACTCTCCCCCGCCTCCTTTTGCATAATATCTGCTTTGAAGTCAGGCAGTCCAAGAAAATGATTGATCTCACCCAAGTTCATAACTTTTTCAAAGTACTGCTGATATCATTAAATTTTAATTAACCCTTTGAGCTCCTTCTATGATGTAAAGATGAGGGAACATCAAAGGCCTCTGTGTTGGAGCACCAGTGATATCTTCAGCACCCATAAAGCTTTTTAGAAGGTTATCTAAGATGCAAATATTTTAGTGGGGTCTCCAGCTTATTATTTGTATGTTTGTGTGACTTTGCTGTGATGTGACAGTGGCAGAACTGAAATCTATTGTTAGTCTTTCAAAGCAAGTTGCTTTAAGTATTGCCATGTTAAGGGCTTAGAACTGGCAAGTACATCCATCTCCGTTACAAAATATAAAGCATTGTAATCAACGAATCTGCTGAAAATGTCACCCGGTGTTCAGCTTCTGGTGTTTTTGTCCTTCACTGGCTCTCATTCATAATTAATTTTGCTTCTAACTTACGACTTAAGATGTAACATTTTGCATGCATTTTTAGATAGAGACAGTTACATTAAAAACCTGCTGGATTAGCAAGTCCAGATAGAAACTGGAATGTTTACTGCTGAGACTGATGTGGTTTGAGGTTGCCTGCAAAATATAATAAAAGAAAAAAATTGAGGGGAAACATTTGCAAGAACATATTGAGTTCCAACTTTACTAGCCATGATTCAGGGTTTATCAACATTCAGTCATGATTCATCATTCCCACCAAAAGCATCTTCTAAGAAAGCAGCATTTACAAGTCTAGGCATTCCTTGACTATTCCTTTTAGTATCACCAACAATCATACATAAATGTTATATTATGTGTTCTTTGTCACAATTTAAATTTTTTAAATGTTTCATAAGGCTCTCCTATAAAGCAAAGTGAACTAATTCAGTATAAGATGGTAAAAAGGGGAAGGAATCAGTAAAAGCAATCTGCACACAGTATCTGACGGCAGTGTCTTGCATAACTATTTAAGGTCAATAAACCTGTGCAGTACAACAAAAATAACTAGCTGACCAGTATCTAAATTTCTCTTACACTTGTCTAATAAGCTACCTTCATGAACCATTTTGAATGAGGCAATAAGCATAATTTTTTGTAATATTACTCTGCTAGGATTATTAAGATAAGTGACTTTAGCATATTGTGATGCATGATATTTTGACTTGAAAAGGTTTTCTGCTCTTCTGGTGACTACCCCTCCCATTTATGTTTGATTATGAACAAATATCGACAACCACAGTTTTCCCTCTGAAACCCTATGTGAGTGAATAAAGAAGAAATGATGGAAGACCTGACTGCCTCACTTCTTTGGAAGTGATGATTGCTCATTTCCGAGGTCCAAGTGTACATTTGCGCCTCAGGGGTCATTTTAATCAAGGCATTATCACAGATGATGCGTGTCTACCAAAATGAGATTCTGTGAACTTCTAAAATTAACATGATCTGGCCCTTGTATTTGGGATGTCTATTTAGTGAGCTTTTTGTTTATGAGATTTAAATTAAACTTTCATAGATTATGACGAAAGAATTTAACAGTTTTACATATAATTTTAAAAATTTGATAGTTTGTCTTTTAAATAGAATTTTAACTGATTAGATTAAAGATAATTATAGTAGGATGCTATAATGATTCCACAATACCTGAAAACATCAAATAATTACCACAAGAATCATAAAATTATTTTTTAAATGAGATATTTACCCATATGACTATTAATATAAACAGTGTCTTCTGGTTATATTATATTGAATTGTTCTATTTTCCCCTACACTTGAAGAGAATCATGAGTAAGTTAATAATATATTGGCTCCAGAAGTTAATGAAAATAAGGAAAATTGAAATAAAAATTTTGTAGGAAAGAGAAAAGGATTACAAATTCTGTACTTTTTGAATATGAGAGTCAATAGATTTTTCGTGGTGATAGTCATCGTTTCATATTCTTTATCACTGTCACCTCCATTTCTTTCAAATTGTTAATTGTGTGAAATATTTTAAGTGTTCACTATATAAGGTAGGAATATGTCATGGACAATTAATTTTTCCTGGTTGCTTGAAAAATGTCTCAAGCACTTTTAAAAGGAAGTTATTAAAAATAAATCCGTAATAAGTATACATTTTAAAACTACCCCTACAAAGGATTTCTTGTAAAGCTAAATTCCATTGGCATATAAACATGAAATGATTTAAATACTTATATCAAACTGAGTTTTAAAAAGTCTTGGGTAGATCATGAATTCATGGTGATCTGTAACTGTAATAGCAAATTTAGTCATAGTAAGTAAATTATATATTCTTTCTCCTTATTTCTGATATTTCTATCAAATGGTAGCATGTAGAGATTACAGTTACAATTGTTAAGAAAAAAAGAAAAGTCTGAGTTATGACAATAATTCTCCACATTTTCTGTGCTCTACAAATTATCTGATATTCATGAGCCACCAGAAGACAAGATGATGTTGTGTAAACTGAGGATAACTTCCTATTTGGATAATGTCATGCCCTGGATTAAGAATAACTATGCTGGGAGTTAAAAAATAACAGGAGACAGTCAGGAAAGGTGTGTGAAAAGGAGTAATTTCTTACTCAAATGACTATCAATTATTTATTTAAAATATTATTCTTAACCTACAGAAAAACCGAGTTTCTAAATAGTTAAATACATTGGCCAAAGATAAGCTATAGATAAATAATAAAGTTAAGATCAAAAATTTCCATTTGTGTAAGTGTATGAGTATATATGTATGTGTGCAAGAGTAATACATGTAAGTATCGTATATGTGCCCATGTGGGCAGATGCACAGGTCTGTGCATATGCACTCACTCAAGGATGCCAGAAAAGGAAATTGGGTGTGCCATTTTGCATCTCTCCCCCTTAATACTTTGAGATAATAGCATTTCTCATTGAACTGGTGTTAGCCTGCTGGCCTGATAGCTCCAGACACCCTCCTATTCGTTTAGCAGTAGAGCTAAACAAATACTTGCCCACATCTGTTTTTTTTTCATAAAATAGGAACTAAGATCTTTATCCATTTCAATGGGCAACAATCCTGTTCCCCACTGAGTCATCTTATATAAGTATTTCATTGCCCAATATCAGAGTAATTTTTATTCAGCAATGTTTCTAATAGTTTCACAAAGATACCATTCTCATTGTTTTCTATTATTTGAGATGTGATAGAGGCCCCGAATGATAGAAAAGTAAGTGTCGTCTTCACATATTTCCTAATAGCTTTCTGAAAAGAGTGACTTCTGACCATGGGCCCCAAATGTACCTCAGTATGTCTCGTAGACCAGACAAAAAGCCTTATCACGCCCCCCTCCATTGGACCACTGTAATCATTTTAGAGAAATATATGTAACTCATGCTGAATCAGCCATCAACCATCCCAATGTTAGTGGTCTTCTCCTTCTGGTTTGGTAGTTTACCTTATGGTTATATTTTCTACCCTTTGTAAACTCCCTTCTAACTGTAAATTCACTCAGGAGCAACCGTAGCCATAGAAAGAGTGCTAAGTACAACAGCAGATATCCTAGATCCAGCCATGCCAGAAGCAGACATATTTCTTCCAGTTACAAAGAGTAAAAGAAACTACTACTTCATAACTTTTGTTTCATGAACTGTAGTGTTAGGGGAGAGCAGGCCTGCTTTTTGTCCTGCCCGGCTCCCGCACAGCTAACTTATACCCGGAAATAACAACACA
>LOEQ01014095.1:13571-26367 GCA_001685075.1 Bramus lutescens | reverse complement strand
TGGCGCCTGCCCATCTCTTCCTTCAAATGCTCTCCAATGGATCTTTTGGTACAGGATCAGGGCCCCAATGCTAGCCAGGGACTTTGCAGACAAAAGGGCTAGCTTTCTGCATGTAGGCTTAATGAAATAAAGGAACTCCTGCCTGGTTGCACACACACCCTGTCCCAGCCCCCAAACAGGCTGAGCTGGGGGATCTTCTGGCCCCAAAGAAGGGAAGGGGAGCCTGATTGCAAGCTGGGATGGGATAGGAAGAGATGAGTACAGATTTTTGAAGTATGAACTTATGAGTCTCTGAATTTCCTCAGTGTCTGTTATGTCTCTCTTCATTTCTGATTTTGTTAATAAGTATATACTCTTTCTGACTTTTAATTTGTTTCGATGAGAGTTTGTCTATCTTATTGATTTTAAAGAGTTTCTTATTTTAGTGAAACAAAGAGCCAACTCTTTGTTTCATTGATTCTTTATACTGTTCTCTTTGCTTTTATTTTATTACTGCCCTCAATTTGACTCATAACATCTCATAGTTCCCTTGTTTTTCTGTTAATTTTTAGTCTGGCAGATGTGGGTATTAGTGAGAGAGGGGTGTTGAATTCTCCCATATTATCTTATAAGGGTTAATATGAGAATTAAGCTTTTGTAATATTTTGTAATATTTCTTTTCAAATGTGGGTGCCCTTGTTTCGGAGGCATAAATGTTCAGGACTGAGACTTCATCTTAATGGATTTTTTCCCATAATGATTATCAAATGTCCTTCTTCATTGCTTTTGATTGAAGTCTATTTTGTGAGACATTAGGATAGCTATACCAGCTTGCTTCTTAGGTTCATTTGATTGGAAACTCTTTTTCTAACCCTTTACTCATAGGAGATAAATGTTTTTGAAGTTGAAGTGGGTTTCTTGTATGCAGCAGAAGGGTGGATTCTGTTTTCATATCCATTCTGTTAGTCTGTGTCTTTTTATAGGCAAGTTGAGTCCATTCAATTTAAGGAATATTAATGACCAGTGATTATTAATTCCTGTTACTTTTTGGTGGCAGTATGTGTGTGTTTCTCTTCTTTAGGATTTGATGTGGGATTATCTATTGCCTGTGCTTTCGTGGGTAAAGCTAAGTTCCTTGGGTTGGAATTTTTCCCTCTACTGCTGTATGTATGACTGGATTTGTGGATAAGTACTGTTTAAATCTTGTTTTGTCATGGACTATCTTGTTTTCTCCATCTATGGTGATTGAAAGTGTTGCTGGGTATAGTAGTCTGGTTTGGAATCCATGGTCTTTTAGTGTCTGTATAATACCTGTCTGGATCTTCTAGCTTTCAGAGTCTACATTGATAAGTCAGGTGTTATTTTGATGGGTCTGCCTTTATATATTACTTAGCTTTTTTCCTTTAAAGTTCTTCATATTCTTTTTTTATTCTATATATTTTATGTTTTGATTTTTATGTGATTAAGGAGTTTTTTGGGTCAAATCCATCTAGTGTTCTGTACGTTTCTTGTATTTTCATAGGTATTTCCTTCTTCTTCTTGGTACAGTTTTCTTCTATGATTTTGTTGAATATACTTTCTGTGCCTTTGAGCTTTTATTCTTCTCCTTCTTTTATCCCTATTTTTCTTAGTTTTGGTCTTTTAATGGTGTCCCAAATTTCCTGGATTTTTGTGTTATGACCTTGTTTTCTTTGACTGATAATTCTATTTCTTCTGCTTTTTCTGGATTTGGATGTCTAGGTCTTTCTTTTGTAGGACTACAAGGTTCTGGTGGTGCCAGATTGCTCTTTAGGTTGTTGAATATATTCTTGCATTGGTGTCTACCCATCTGTTAGTCCAATTTATACAGGCAGTGTCTTTGCCTTTTAGTTCGATTTTTGCAATTGGTGTCTTTGTCTCAGGTATCCTGTGTTGGACCAATCTGTGCAGTTACTGTCTGTTTTTGGGAGTGGCTCTTGGTTCACTCTGTGTAGTTGCAATCTGTTTGCTCCTGGTCACACAAGTCTGTTCAGTTCTGTGCAGTCACAGTCTGTATCTCAGGGAGCTGCTGAGGTCACAGAGAATGAGTAGGCTTGCAATCGAAATGGGACATGTAGATTGCAGGACCTGATGGGTGGTGCTTGGGCACCCTGACTATAGGAGGTTTGCCCTTGTAGTTGAGGTGTGTGTGTGGGAAGTGCCCATGTTTTGCCTAGGGCATAGATATTGGGTTGACCACCTCTTTGTTTGTTCTATGCAGTTGTAGTCCATGTCTCATGGAGCTGCTGAAGTCGCCTGGGATTTGTGGGTTTGGAGATGAAGTGTTACTTGTCAATGCTGTGCATTTTGTGGAGGCTCTGGAGCAGAAAAATAATTTGTAAATTTTGTAGAATAAAAGATTAAATTGCAGTATAGAGTGTCACAGTTTCCTTATCCTGAACACACACACACACACACACACAAACAAACAATTTTAGACAGCTTTTCTTAGTAAAAGAAACAAGGAGATGATATCTGTATCTACAAGACATCAGTACAATTTTTCAGGAGAGTCTTCTCCCTACTTAGGTTATCCTAATTTGTGGCAAATTGACATTAAAACCAATCATAATGTACATATTCTCTCCCCCCTCTGAGTGTGTGTTTGTGTGTCTGTGTGTGTGTGCACATACAACTTGCAGTATTTTCTCCATTATGTAGAAGAAAACATAAATCTGTATTGTGAATATATTCACATACATTCAATGCTGAACTAACTTGAAAGAGAATATCCACTAAAAAATATCTAATACAGAAATCTGCCAATTATGTTGGTGCAATTTAGACTCTACTTTACAATGGGGACTGGAAACATGAGATTTAGAATTTAAGGATTGCTTTGGTCTTCTTTTAACAGTCTCTGATAAGTGGTTTTCATACATTGTAAATAAATAATGATACATATAAAACGTATCATGTCAAGATAGATGGTTATTTAAGTGAAACTTTCTCACTTTTTAAGTAGAGAGTACTATATAACACAAACCCTGATGGAGGATAAGATTATCTGAGGGAAATTGTGTTATTAAAACAAATCTCATGAAAACCTGCAGACAGTTATCTGGCAATGATGTAATTACTCATTATATGGCCCAATGCTTTCCTAATTTTATTTTCCTAACTCTGTTCATCTGTCAGATATAAGAAAACAAAAGGTACAAATATTTCACCACTCCAATTACACCCGGTTTCTGTTTCTCTCCTATTTGTGGATATATTAAGTAGCAGTCCATGCCCTTGACATGAGTATNATCTGTATCTACAAGACATCAGTACAATTTTTCAGGAGAGTCTTCTCCCTACTTAGGTTATCCTAATTTGTGGCAAATTGACATTAAAACCAATCATAATGTACATATTCTCTCCCCCCTCTGAGTGTGTGTTTGTGTGTCTGTGTGTGTGTGCACATACAACTTGCAGTATTTTCTCCATTATGTAGAAGAAAACATAAATCTGTATTGTGAATATATTCACATACATTCAATGCTGAACTAACTTGAAAGAGAATATCCACTAAAAAATATCTAATACAGAAATCTGCCAATTATGTTGGTGCAATTTAGACTCTACTTTACAATGGGGACTGGAAACATGAGATTTAGAATTTAAGGATTGCTTTGGTCTTCTTTTAACAGTCTCTGATAAGTGGTTTTCATACATTGTAAATAAATAATGATACATATAAAACGTATCATGTCAAGATAGATGGTTATTTAAGTGAAACTTTCTCACTTTTTAAGTAGAGAGTACTATATAACACAAACCCTGATGGAGGATAAGATTATCTGAGGGAAATTGTGTTATTAAAACAAATCTCATGAAAACCTGCAGACAGTTATCTGGCAATGATGTAATTACTCATTATATGGCCCAATGCTTTCCTAATTTTATTTTCCTAACTCTGTTCATCTGTCAGATATAAGAAAACAAAAGGTACAAATATTTCACCACTCCAATTACACCCGGTTTCTGTTTCTCTCCTATTTGTGGATATATTAAGTAGCAGTCCATGCCCTTGACATGAGTATGCCACCCCTTGTAGCAGCCATTTCCTTACAAGTTGTATAAAATTAAATCACAGTATGATTCATGGTTCCTAAACCCTTACTGCATTGTGGTACTTATTGAAAAATAAATTTATTTTTGTACACATTCATGTTTATTTACTTGTACAACAGTTTATTAGATGATATTCTGCCATCTATTCTTTGTATAAACTGTGTAACTCTTCTTGTATAGTCTCAACATTCTTTTTAGGGGGTTGTAGGAGGTTACATGTGTGGAGCCTTGTTTCTTTGTTATTCTTAGTTGATAGATATTTTTGACTTCTGTAGCTGTATGTCATAGTTTTACTGAAAATGAGGGCTTCACACAAATTATTCTTCTTAAACTACACTGTAATTGTATTAGTTTAACTCTGTGATGATAGTTAAACTTTGAGAGGATGTTTATCTATTATTAATGAATAATAGCAGTGAGAATTTTCTGCCTTCATCAGGATATCACTATGTAGCTCTAAATGTTTGAAAGTCACTATGTAAGGCTGACTTCAAATTCACTGAAATCCAGCTGCCTCTGCCTTCTGATTGCTGAGATTAAAGATGTGTGCCACCATGTTAATTGTTAAATTTCAAATGCTTGAAGGTTAATGATACCATAATAACCCTGGTTTTCTTTTGTTCTTTCTCCTTAATATCATACTGTGAGCTACAGGAATTCTTTGGTCACAAAGGCCAAAACCAAATACTGTAGAGGAAAGAATTCTATAATTTCATGATGCTTCTAAATTGCCATGTTTTTGTAGTGTCCCTTGGCCAGTGACCTCTTGAGGCATATATAATTAGTTTCTTATCCCCCTAATGGAAGATTCCATGTGGCATTTTATGTGAGGGCACACAGAGAAGCCTGGCTCTGCTAAGATGATGTTGTTATTATTCAGGTAAAATACATGGGTGGAAATAAACTTAGCAATGCTTGGGTGGCTAATTCCCAGATGCTAGTTTGTGTTTGGAATTACTGTGGATAAGAGTTACATCCTAAAGTGCTTGAGGAAGACGAGCAAAGTAGAAAGCAGTCAGGAAAAGAAATTGAATGCACAGGAGGACAGCTGTTAAACACCAACTGAAGTATTGACAAAGGCTAAGTACCTGACTGCCTATGAGCTAGAACCACATTGTAAATGGCTGTGAGAAGTCAAACAACCTTGTAACATTTTCTTCTAAGTTTATGTAGAAATATAATTAGTCATTTTTTGCTCACCAATAATTGATTGAATGAATGATATAATATCCTACAAATGGGTAACTAATAAAAAATCAATGATAATTATAAATAAACACAGGGAGATTTGTAGTTTTCTTCTCACTGGCTTTTAGAAATAGGTTGAGTGTGAACAACTCACCTTCTACAAAATGTTTGATGACTGTTATCTAAAACAGAAGCAAATTTGTGAGAGATTTTCATGCTTTTCAGGTTGGAAGAGTGTTATGAAAACCTGACCAGAAGTAAATTTTAACAAGAGACCAAAAGCCTCAGTGTTGCAAACAGATGTTGTGATAAAATGTCATTTTAATTTCAGAACAAAATGTTATTTAAAATATAAAGAGTTGAAATTATTTTCTTGTTTTCATCCATGGTATAAAATATAAAGTTGTAATGTTTGTTTTAGTTTGATTCTGATCAATGTTCTTATCAGGAAGATTAAAGATGTATGACATGACTTTTACCTAATTATGAATTTGAATAGGATACAGAGCTATTTATATCTCCCAAACTATTAAATAAATGTACTTATGTTTTTAAATTAGGGGCAACCATATTTGGTTAAGTTTTCTTGGATCTAAGAAATGCTTTGAAATAATAAGCACAGTGAAAATACAGACAGGTTCAACGGAGGGGGATAAGTTCATAATTTAAATACTTATGCCTAATTTACAGTAAGCTTTCTTATTTTTCTATTCCAATTATATACCAACTTTTCAAATTTCATAGTCTGTATATGAGCATTCTACATGATCTAGATTTAGATTTTTCCTTCATTCTTATTTATCTCCTTATTACTGATTTTTGAAGCCTGAGAATAATTTTTAGTGTTTAGAAGAAAATTACCCCAGGGAAGACAATTTTTAAATCTCAGCAGTACTTTAGGAGAGGAAGGAGAGAGGGGGGCAGAAGAAAGAGACAGAGAAAGAAGGAAAGAACATGAAGGAGAGACAAAGAGAGAGAGAGAATTAGTTAAGGCTTTTGGAAAACAGGTACATGAAGGGAGAGGAACTTTAAAGAAAGAGTAAGGAAGCCCTGAGAACCAGAGGAAGGTTGCTTAAGACAGGCTTAGGGCAGAGATAGAATGATTTAAAGCAAAGATTACAGTTCATTTTGTTTATCATTTCATAATTCTATCTAGCCTTTAATATTATATAATCATGTATATTTTTGTAGCTTTAAAAAACATGAATGGAGAATTTTCAGTTTTCACCAGATATGCATTTTCCCTCATTTTCTAGGTTTTCAGAGTCTAAACTTTGTCATGCACTAATGAGAAGACAGATGTAAATTGAGCTGTATAGAGGTTACTGTTTGAGAAATAAGCCAATGAATTAAATTTTTATTGATTACTAAACATATATATGATATTCTATGAGAGCAAATGCACCAATTACACATTTGAAATGTGTCATAATGTTGTTGAAACGATGTGAATAATGTAATATGTTACTTAATGGGAAATGGGTAGTGCATTTTGAAACATATTTGGGCATGGTAGTGTGATGCCCTCTGCTTGGTCATATTCATTAATGTCTTTGAGTAATCTCATGAGTTAACCACTATTATGAGGAAGAGGAAGAAATGCATTGATATTGTTAGCATAAATTGAACATCCACAAATGGAGTTCTTAATATATTGTGGACATGATTGTGTCTATGGCCATCTCACCCTGTCCTGCTCAGTCCTTACTGAATGCATGACTGTGATCTGTGCTTCATTCCTATAACTTTACTGAAGTAACTGTTTTAATTTGTTTAACAAGAAGAAAGCTCAAGTTTGAGTGCTCAGTATCTTTTCTATGGTAGACTGCACTTAGCTGATTAATCATGGATCCTGAATCAAAAGCTCAGATGTCTGCTGTGCTGTTTCTTCTCTAAATAAAATGAAACTACCAAATAATATGATAAATCTTTTCATAGAATTGTGATAAAAGGATTCTTAATTTTTTTGTTTTTATATATGTGCCTTTATAATCCATGTGTCTATAAATGTTAAATGAACAGAGGTTCATCATAATATTAATTTTTAGGAATAATAGTACAATAAAATGGGAAACATATTCATATAATGCTTTCTTCTGCTCATATACTCTTAAGGTGAGAATTTCTATATTATATGGTATTTCTCTTTTAATCATTTGCATCTTTTCTCTTGTCTTCTTTTTTATACTTTATACCCCATCTCACTTCTCTTTTTGTATTATACTATTAAGGATAAAACCAATATAAGAAAATAAACTGTTAGACAAGCACACCTATACTGTGCTGCAAATCTAATCTGTACTTCAGTTTTTGAAAATTTTCCATACTTTTTTCTTTAATGAATGTGTTAATTTAAATTGACATTAACAGTGTACAAAAGTATTTTCTTTTTAAAGGTTCATGAAAAACTTACTTGTATGTGTCTTTGTGAGTAAGCTCATGTTTTTTGTTTGTGGAAATCTCATGGAAACCAAGAGGTGTCATTAGACTCCCTGGAGCTATAACTATAGACTATTGTAAGCTACTAGATATGGATGCTAAGAACAAAGCTGGGGTCTTTAGAAAGAGTAGCAAGTGCTCTTAATGAATGAGCCAGTTCACCAGGCCCTAATATCCTCTTTAAAAGCCCACCAAACCTTATTGTCTTTTGAGTTTTTGATGAAAACTTTTGTTACATGTGTTAAGTCCTATTTCTAAGTAATTTATAAATTTCAGATTATTGGTTATGTATAGAACTTACTTGTCTCACACTACTCGCTTTAAAGTTAGTTTAAATGCTGCAGCAAAATAGATTTTCATAACTAGGAGATTCTCCTATTCTATTTATAAAATTATAATTTATGGTTTCTCACATTTCCTCCTTCAGGTAGCACTGCCAACAGAGCCAATGGAAGGAAAGAATCAGTCTGTGGTGTCAGAGTTTGTGTTCCTGGGACTCACCAACTCTTGGGACATCCAATTATTCCTCTTTGTGTTTTCCTCCATGTTTTATGTAGCAAGCATGACAGGAAACTCCCTCATCGTGTTCACTGTGGCTTCTGACCCTCACTTACACTCTCCTATGTACGTTCTCTTGGCTAACCTCTCCTTCATTGACTTGGGTGTTTCTTCTGTTGTGTCCCCCAAGATGATTTATGATCTGTTGAGAAAGTATAAAGTCATCACTTTTAGAGGGTGTGTCACCCAAATATTCTTCATTCACTTCGTTAGTGGTGTCGAGATGGTTTTACTCATCGCTATGGCCTTTGACAGATATGTGGCCATATGTAAGCCTCTCCATTATCTGACCATCATGAGCCCAAAAATGTGCATCTTGTTTTCAGTGGCCTCCTGGGTNTATGGCCTTTGACAGATATGTGGCCATATGTAAGCCTCTCCATTATCTGACCATCATGAGCCCAAAAATGTGCATCTTGTTTTCAGTGGCCTCCTGGGTGATTGGCTTTATGCATTCTCTCATCCAGCTGGCTTTTGTAGTAAACTTACCATTCTGTGGAACAAATGCTTTGGACAGCTTCTACTGTGACTTTCCCGGGTTCATCAAACTTGCCTGTGTAGATACATATAGACTGAAATTACTGGTTTCAGTCAACACTGGATTCATGTCTGTAGGTTCCTTCTTCATTCTGATCATTTCCTATATTGTCATCATATTTACTGTTCAGAAACATTCTTCAAGTGGCTCCTCTAAGGCACTGTCTACGCTTTCAGCTCATGTGACTGTGGTGGTCTTATTCTTTGGTCCTGTCATTTTCATCTACACATGGCCTTCTTCTTTCACACACTTGGATAAGTTTCTCTCCATATTCGAGGCAGTTGTCACTCCCTTTCTGAACCCTGTGATCTATACATTCAGGAATCAAGAAATGAAAATGGTAATGATGAGAGTATTTCAACATATAGTGGGTTGTAGACAAATAATTAAACACTTGCACTCTGATCATTCTTAATTGCATATAAATATTAATTGTTAACCAGTATTAGAAAAAATATTTCCTTGCAAATTTTGGTAAGTTTAGTTATATTCATATATATTCTATTTTTTCTTATACTAAGTAAGAATGACAATGTATCATTTACTTTTATAGCAAAAATATAACAAATCTAAATTCATATGAAATAATATTTTCCTGTAGAAAGCTCTTAGACATAGCAGAAGGGATGTTGCTTTAAAGTCTTCAGGTAAAGGAATATTTTTGCTCTATTTTTCTAAGAATTATCCTCTTCAATTATGTTTATTTGCATTCTATATGTGCTAGTGCCTCAAATACTTGTAAGCAGAATTCAGGAAATACCAAATATTATTTGTTAGGATTCAATTCATTCATATTTACAAGGTTGGTCCAACATCCTTAAAGTCAATAAATGTGGTTCATCACATAAATAGTCTCAAAGTCAGAAACTGCACGATAATCTCTGAAAATGTAGAAAAACAACCCTTAATGCAATTTGTGGTTTCATGATAACAGTCGTGAATAAGATATCATTAGAACGGAGCTATCTCAAGACAATTAAAGCTATATTCTATAAATCAATAACCAGCAACATGGCAAATGAAGAAAAAATTTTGAAACACTTATTAAAAATCAGAAGAAAGATATCCTGCTGTTATTCAATAATAGGATTCAATTAATAACTAGAGCAATAATACAACAGAAAGTGTTAAAATGGTATGGAAACTCTGAAACTGGGGGAGGGCCTTGGACTTCCCACACAGGGCAGGGTTCCCTGCTCTCTCTTAAGGAGGGAGGGGGAAAGAGGAGGGTGAGTGATGGAGTGGGACGGGAATGGGAGGAGGGGAGAAGTATAAATTTTTGAATGGAAAAAATAAATATAAAAATATTAAGAAAAGAAAAAAATAAAAAGAAACTCTGAAACTATCAGAGGAGAAAGTAGATACTTTTGTTGTCTTCTAATGGAAGGGTTTATTTTGACTTATGTTTCAATAGGGAAGCCCACAATGAAAAGGAAGGCATTGCAGCAGAAAGCATGCTAATCTGCCTGCCAATCACACACAGATAGTAGAGAATGAACTAGAAGTGGGAAGAAGTTATAATCTCTCAGGACCACCTTGGAAATGCAGATCGCCAGCACAATATATATTCTGTGAGTTCCATAACCCTCCAAAACAACATTGGCAGCAAACCAAGTGCTCAAATACATGAGCCTATGAAAGGAACTTCTATTCAAACCCTAATAGTAGTCCACAATAAGAGACAGACTTCCTAAATCATACTCTGGTTGCTCAGGAAATAAAGCCAACAATTGGCAAAAGGACTTTATGGAATTTAAAAGCTTCTGTTCAGCAGATAAAATTGTTAATTGAGTGAAGAGGTAGTCTACTACATGGGAGGAAATCTTTCCCACCTATATATCTGACAGAATATTACTATCTAAACTGTATGAAGAACTAAAATCTGTATAAACAAACAACTCAATTAAAATGAGCTACAGAGCTAAACCAAGTTCTCAGAAGAAAAGCTTCAGAAGTTCATAAATATTTTGGATGATATGGAGCCTAACTGGCCATCTTCTACCACCAGGCTTGGCTCCTAGTGGTGACACTGGGGCACTAACCCAGCCACAAAACCTTAGACCCACAACCTGTCCCGCCTGCACAATGGTGGATCAGAGTTTGTAGTAGTGGCCATCCTTTTCTGAGGCCTAAGTCACAAGAGAAAGCACTTGTCTGACACTACCTGGATGGCCATGAATTGGAAGCTGGATGGCTCCATAATATGGAAAGAATCAAATGTGACTGGGAAAAAGTCAGTAAAATGATTCCTAATAATATTCCGCTATAAGCAAAGGTTGGTGTCTAGCCCAATTGTCACCAGATAGGCTTTCTCCAGCAGATGATGGGAGCAAATGCTGAGATTAAGCGCTTGGTGGAGATTGTGAAACTTGCAGAAGAAGGGGATGAAGGACTGTAGGATCAGAGGATACCAGGAGCACAAGACCCATAGGATCAACTAAGCAGAGTTCACACAGGCTCACAGACAGTAAATCAACAACCATGGATCCTGGAAGTGTTTGCACCAGCCCTGTGCATACAAGCTGTGGTTGTTTAACTTGTTTTTTTTGGGGGGGGGACACATAAAAGTGGGATTGGGGTATCTCTGACTCTTTTGTCTGTTTGGGGAACCATTTTTCTCCTACATTTTTTCTTGTCTCCAGCCATGATATGAGGTTTTTGCCTAGTCTTATTGTTTCTTGTTATGCTGCATTATGATATCTTGTTATGATATCCCTGGGAAGCAAGCCCATTGTTGAATAGAAACAGAGTAGTGGATCTGGGGCGGGGGTGGACAGGTGAGGAAGGGGCATTGGGAGAATTGTTGTGTGATATTTTGATTGTGTTCTTACAAATGAAGCTTCCTTCGAGTCAGAGGGTGTTGCTCAACAATAGCCGATCTAAATTAACCATGGAGGTTTGGAGGACTATAGACAGAGAGGAGACAGGAAGTAGTAAGGTCTAGCAGGGAGAGGATCTCTTTTTGGATGGAGGAATGTTAGAGGTATGAAGCAACTGGTGGCTGCTCCCTGCTTCTTTGGTCTTTCAGGTTCTAACCCCAATACCTGACTCCTGGGATTTAAAGAGACTAATTAGATTAATGCTATGGAGGAGGGCAGTCTGCAAATGGGATTTATTGCATGAGAAAAGAATAAATAAAAGGAAGAAACACTGTTATTTATTTATTTATTACTTTATAAATAATAGGAATCAACATTTCCACTTCCTCCCCTCCTCCCACTTCCCTCCCTCTCCCCCACTTACCCTTCTCCCCTTGCCCTCCAGTTCTAAGAGAGGGCAGGATATCTTGTCCTGTAGGAAGTCAAGGCCCTTCCCCCTCCATCCAGGCTAAGGAAGGTATGCATCCAAATAGACTAAGATCCCAAGAAGCCAGTACATGCAGTAGAGAAAAATCCCAGTACCATTATCATTGACTTCTCAGTCTGCCCCAAATGTCAGTCACATTTAGACGTTCCAGTTTGATCCCATGCTCAGTCAGTCCAAGTCCAGCTGGCTTTGGTGAGCTCCCATTAGTTCAGGCCCACTGTCTCAGTGGGTGGACCAACCCCTCGTGGTCCTGTCTTCCTTCCTCATCTTCTTCCTCTCTCTGTTCTTCAACTGGACCTTGGGAGCTCAGTCCAGTGCTTTGATGTGGGTCTCTGTCTCTGTCTCCTCCTGCCACCAGACGAAGCTTCTATCGTGATATTCAAGATAGTCATTAGTCTGACTACAGGACAAGGCCAGTTGAAGCACCCATTCCTCCACGCCCAGAGTCCTAGCTGAGGACATCCCTGTGGGCATCTGGGACCCCCTTTACAGTCAAGCCTCTTGCCAACCACAATGCTTCCCTTAATGAAGGTATATCCCTGCTCCTTTATCTGTTCTTCCTCCATCTCAAACATCCCACTCCCCCAAGCTCTCCTCTTCTCCCTTTTCTCTCTCCCTCTCCCCTTCCCCCCACCCCAGCCCCATGCGCCCAACTTTTGCCTGGCAATATTGTCTGCTTTCAGTATCCAGGAGGATCTATATATGCTTTTT
>LOEQ01014094.1:0-19131 GCA_001685075.1 Bramus lutescens | reverse complement strand
TATCAAAAGGGCCAAGGCAGTTTCTTTATTAACCAATGAAAGTAACACATAGACAGATGACCCTCCTACATCATCCAGGATACAATCTAAACATTATCATCATCATCAGAAGACGATGACAATGAAGAGGAGGAGTATGAGAAGGAGGAGGTGGAGGAGGAAGAGGAAGAAGAAGAAACAACCCCAACTCAAATGTAGAAATGGGATGGGAATAAGTCAGCATGAAGAGGACCAGGTGCTAGAGTTTATGGATAAGCATGTTAGAGAGCAATACTCTAATGTGTAAGCATGTTAGAGAACAATATTCTAACATACAATTATAAACATTCTTAAAACAGACTTAAAAATAGACTACCCTAGCAACAAACAGGAGGGTATAAAGAGGAATGGAAATAGATTTCAAAACTACTCAGGGTTTAGAAGCTCCCTGGCTAGGTGGATTAGGAGTGCAATGAGAAGAGAAAGGATGAGCGAGTTGAGTGGAACAGTAGAAAGCACCCATTATGGATGATGAACAGAAAATGGACTGGAATACAAAGAACAGAGTCTACAAAAGTGTGAGAAAATAGTGAACAACTCACACGCAGGTTTTTTGGGAGACAGAAGAGAATAGGGAATGCCCCACACATAAAACAAAACCTTCTTAAAGTGTAGCTGAAAACATGGCAAATTTAGCAAAATGACTCGTACCTACCCTTTCAGGAGTGCGCACATAGCTAAGTTCTTGCTAATGTGGGAAAACCACTCAAGGACAACATTCAGGAAATAGCATGAGCACATTTAACTTTGTAAGAATATCTGCAATCTTTTCTGGAGTTTCTGTGCTCTTCACTTTACCACCTGCTTTATGAGACACCCGATTTGTCTGCACCCCCTCCAGAACCAATAATTGAGTTTTATTATTCACAGTAGATGTGTCCTACATTGTTGCCACAAACAGTGAATTGATGAACACTTAACCCAGGCTCCTAGGGGAAAATGGTAGGCTTGGTACACAGCTTCCAGTCACAACTCTTTCATCAACCAGTAAGTGTGTAACCTTGCTTTGTCTGTGTTTCTATTCAAAGACACCTCATTCAGTGTATTGTTAACTCATGGCCAATAGAACTATGACTTGTGTCTGCTCAAAGTCTGTGCAACACACACATTTCACTCTAACTCCAGTGTTAATTAGTTAAATTAACTAATTCTACCCTGTATCCCTCCTGACAGGATTCCAATTCAGTCTGTAAAGTGGGTTTTTCCACATTCCTGCTCCTTCTTTCTGACTAAGATGAGGCCCTCTCTCCACCCCTGGCTCTGTGAAGTGTGCCATGACCTTTTTCTCTCAAGAACTGAGTTAATAAGTTCTCTCAATGTTCTGTCCTCCTTAGATCATCCTTCAGTACCTCCACGAGTGACTGTCCCTCTAGTACTTGTGAGACAGGTAAAATTGTTTCTTTAGAGACACACTCATGAGTATATCCAACTTCTTATGGGATACCACTGAAAACACCGTGAGTCTATCTGGCCATCCCAATCTGAGAGCAAGGAAGACAATCTAAATCATTAGAAATTATATCACATTTAACTATTGAAACTCTTTGAGATCATCTTTAGGTCTGGTGAGTAGAGAATTTGTGCATCAGAATATTGATTGAACAAGACTTCTGCAGGTGTGCAGAGTTTATCTGTTACCTTCTGCTGTGGGATAATGGTTTATACCCATCGATTGTATTTTAATAAAACACTGACTGGCCAGTAGCCAGGCAGGAAGTATAAAGTGACAACCAGAAGAGGAAGTAGTGGCGGGTCAATGAAAACACGAGAATTCTGGGAAGAAGGAAGTCCTAGTCTTCAGTCGTGACCCAGCCACAGAAGAAGCAAGATGTGACTGGCTTGCCAAATAAGGTTCTGAGCCACGTGGCTAACATAGACAAGAATATGGGCTAATATAAATTATAAGAGTTAATAAAAATTCTGAACTACTGGGCCAATCAGTTTATAACTAATGTAGACCTCTGTGTGATTTCTTTGGGACTTAATGACTGAAGCAACTGGGCAGACAGAAAATCTCAGTCAACAACTTTCCTCCAATCTCCCAGGAAGCAAGCCTGATGGTGTCCTGACGATCTTTACCTTCACTATTCAGAAACCCCTGAGGAGAGAGAGGAGCCTAGCATTTACTGCTCACTCACTGTGTGCAAGGCATAAGGGCTTCTTTCACCAGCCCTACCAGAAAAAGATTGCTGAGTGATCTGGAAGACTTGCAGAGACTGCCAGAGCTGACATTCATCCTTCTCCCCATGTCCCTACCATTATTCTTTCTAATCTGCAACTGGAGAGGAAATATTAGCCAATAGTAGCATTACAAATTACTAGCCACTTTCTTAGACCTCCAATTTCAAAAAATAAGAAATCTAGAGAAAACGAAAGCCTCCTTCATGTGGTGAGAAGGGAAACTGAGAGAAGATAAGTATGTGACATTATCATAAATACTACAGTAGCAGTAGAGAGTCCAGAACTGGGAAGTGCATTCTTAGAGTAAAAAGATTTAAAATGGAATTACTTAACTAAGAATTTGGTAATACATTAGCTGAATTTCAGCAATATGAGACGTTATGTGAAGTGCAGTCAACAAGACTGCTAGGATGGGACAAAACACATGTTGAAACTTAGTGGAGCATCATCTCACTTGCCAAGATGTGGATTCAGCAGAAAATAGGAGCATTAGATGCTCAGTTAGAGCCGCTTGTCTTTCACAGCCCTAAGCAGGGGAAAGGCTTGGGTAAAATTGTATTCTGTGTGAAATTTTGCAGCTAGTTGGGTGAAGATGAGCTGTTTTCTTTTTGGTTCCCAAATAGGACTTCCTTGACTGAGCTGAAGGTAAAGGGAGGACTGGGGAAAGAGACCCCTTAAACCTGGGCCAGTACTCCATGTAACTGTCTGGGTAAACAATGAGAACATCCAGGTCTCATTGAAAACTGGGCCATCTTCACTGTGATTTCCATAGGAGACATAAAGCCTTATTTACTTTCACAACATTTCTCTACCAAGAGGCATACTTCCTTTAGGTTTCTACCTTCAACAGTCTCCTTGGAGTGTAAGCAGACTGTGCTTTTGTTTCCTGGCCATCTAGACCCAAAATAATCACAGAGGAACTATATTAATTATAGAACTGCTTGGCCAATTGGTTAGGTATATTCCTGGCTAACTCTTATATCTTAAATTAACCCATTTTTATTAATCTATGTATTGCCACGGGGCTGTGGCCTACCAGCAAGGTTCCACTGTTCTGGCATCTTTCTCTTTTGGCAGCTACATGGCATCTCTGACTCCACCTACTCTCTCTCTATATCCCATCCAGCCTGGCTATATTCTGCCCTCCCATAGGCCAAAGCAGCTTTATTCATTAACCAATAAAAGCAACACATATATAGAAGGACATTCCACATCATTGGAGAAAGGTGCTAAATATTGTGCTCACTTGAACAATATCAAATTAATTTTTGTGTGCTTATTATATGAATATGCACATGTGTGTATAGGTGTTTGAATGTATTGGAGCCAGAGGTCAATGTCTGGCATCCTCCCCAAGTTACCTTCGGCATTAATTTTTGAGACAGAATTTCTCATTGAGCCTGGAGCTCAGAGACTTATGTTGGTTAGAGGGTCAGTTGGGATGAGTCTCTGGGATGCTCCATTCCCTGACCCAAAGGGCTGGGGTTATGCATGCATCCTACTTGGCCTGGCCTTTTATAGCTGGTACTAGGGGTCTAAACTTAGGCCCTCAAGCTTGTGAGACAAGCGGCTTACTGACTGAGCTTTCTCCCTAGCCCTCTCAAATCAAATTCAAAGACTGTGTTTAAAATTAAATACAGATATGAAAAGGACAAATTTTAACACCAAGCATGTGGCTTCCCTGTGAGGGGATCACTATCGGGTGTTTACTCAATCAAAGGAAAGCCTTTGTTAGGGAAAACGCCTAATGACATAATTAGGCATTTGATCCTATGCAGTGTTTGAGTCCCCTTTTCATCTTTCGATGAACATGTGAAAGCAATACCAGCCAGCCTCTTGCCTCATAGGTTAAAAACAGCCAGGATCATGAGGCAGGAAGAGCTGAATCCCCCTTTAATTTCCTTCTGATCTCTGGTACAGCTGTTCAGAGCAGCGTGTGTGTGTGTGGGGGGGGTATGTGTGATTAATCAGAGGCACTGAGCAAGATCAAGCACCTTTCATCTAGACCAGCAGAATCACCCTTCCTGATGCTGCCACCTGTGGGACCCCAACCATAACATTAGTTCATTGCTCCTTTGTAACTGTAATTTGCTACTGTTATGAATCTTAATATAAATATCTGGTATTCAGGATATCTGAAATGGGTTGGGGCCCCGCAGGTTGACCTTAATGGAGGTTAAGGCTCTTCGACTTGACCGCTTCAATTTTCTATCAGTGTTTGTCCTCCAATCGTATCTGAAATTCCTTTGCTCGGAGAGCCCCCAAATACTGAAGCACACGCACCCTTTATCTATTGGGTCTCAGTATTGAAGAACGGGCAGATGTTTAAATAATAGCGAGACTTGTTTATCAAAAGGAATGCTTAGTATGTTTTAAATCCTTCCCTGAAGGAATAGATGGCTTTTGCTTGGATTTATTTTTATTTTTAATTTTGAAATAACTATAGAAAGTTGAAAAGTATTGACAGATCCTTTGGGGCTTGGTCCCAGGTTGCTCACTGGCTACATGTTATGTAAATATAGCACAGTAATCAAAATCAGGAATTTATATTTATGCACATAGTTATGTGAATTATAGGGTATTTTTAAAATCAAGTACTTAATAGCATGATTTCTTGTACTTTTTCAGATATCCTTAGATTTATTTTACCCAGCTCCCCTCACCTTCCCTAATGACCTTCCCTTTACCCTTTTTCCTGGCCATATCTTTTGTGCCCAGCGACTCCCTTCTCTATTGCTCCTTAATCACCACATCCTGGCAATGGTTCCATTTTACTTCCTGGTTTTTCCTGAAAATTTGAGACTAGGACCCTCCAATAGGAGAGAATGCATGACATTTCTCTTCCTGGGTCTGGGTTACTTCAGTCAAGATGACATCTTCTAGTTCCATCCATTTACCTGGAAAGTTTATTATTTCATTTTTGTGTAGTTTAAGATATATAACTTTTCTGACACCACAAAGATCTGCCCGCATTGAACTTTGAGAGCTCCTCATATGATCCAGATTTGAATCCTGAACATGTTTAGCCATTTTATTTGCTAGACAGCTGCTTTTGTCTTATGTGGCTATTATGCTGAGCCTTATATTTCAGAGAGGTCTCATTTTCTCTCCCCTCTGGCAAATCATCTCTCATGTGATGCCTAACTTTGTCAAAAATCTTCTGTACTGAATATTTCATCACTTGTGTACATTTTAGAGATTTCCATTTAACATCCATCTGTATAACATATAGGGTATAAGCTGGGCTTTGCCCTAAGAATTTTCAATTGCTTTGGTGCCATCTGTTGAAGACCTGGATGGAGCTGCTTTTGCATTACTGCCAAACATCAGCTCGTCAAATTTGTATGCGTCTCCACTCAGTTCTGTGTTCTGCTCTATTTATTTATGTGTATGTAACAAATATGAAATCATTATTGTTATATAGAAAATCCTGACATTGATAATGAATCCTTCTACTTCATTCTTTTTTTTCAGAATTAAATTTAGGTATTTTGGCTTTTTTCTTCCAATATTTGAATAATTTTGTGTTATTTATAAAACTACTACTAGAAATTTTTTAGGAATTGTTTAAACTCATTTTGGTGGTTTGAATGAAAATTGCTCCCATAGTCTCATGGGGGGTGATACTATTAGGAGGTGTGGCCTTGTTGGAAGTAGGTGTGGCCTTGTTGGAGGAAATGTGTCACTAGAAGTAGGCTTTGAGGTTTCTGAAGCTCAAGCCTGACTCAGTGGCTCACTCTCTCTTCCTGCTGTCTTTGGTTCTGGGTGTAGACTTCTCAGCTCTTTTTCAGAACCATGTCAGCCTGCATGCTACCACGCTTCCCACCACAATGACAATGGACTAAACCTCTGAACTTTAAGCTAGTCCCAAGTAAATGGCTCTCTTTATTAGAGCTGCCATGGCCACAGAAACAGGATACTGACTAAGACATGTATCTTAATTTACTTTATTATTTGCTTTCTGTTAATGGGATGAATTGTTTTTAACATTTGACAATTGTAACAGCTTGGCACCTTTGGCAGAAAGTCTTCTTGGTCAAGACATATATTTCTATGTATTACTGAATTCTATGAATTTGTATTTATTAAGGATTTCTGAGTGTATATTTGTGAGGAATATTGTTTTATTGTTTCCCTTTTTATTATCTTTGATTTGATATCATTGATTTTATAATTAGTGGGTATTGTGAATATTTTCCCCCATTTTGTGGCAGTCTTTGAACTTTGATATGGTCCTTTAGGGTATCATGTCGATTTTCGTAAGGTTCAATTATATCCTTTTTCTTTCCTTTTATGGCTTTAAGTGACGTATCTACACAGCCATGGCCCATTTGAGGATCAGTAACATTGATACCCATATTTCCTTTCAGCCTTATTTTGTGTCTTTGATTGTTGAATTGGTTCTTGAATATCAGATGAGATAGGGATAGTAGTTACTACAAACCTGGGGACTTCAATCAACAAAAATGTATTCCTTCACAGTTCTTGAGGTAATATGTCTGAAACCAGTTTATCAGGATTGTTTCTTCTGGAGGTCTTTGGGCATAATGTAGCCTCTGCTTTCTCCAGTTCCTGGGGGCCGCTGACATTGCTTTTCTTGAGATTGCACCATTGCAATCTTCACCCAAGTGGTCCCATGCCTCTGCCCTTCTGATTGTGTCCTGTATGTCCCCCTTACACCCAAGGCGTGCTTTAGGGCCAAAACAAAAGCTCCATAACCTGTAAGCCCTCAGTTATTCATATCCACAAAGTCTTTTTGAATATGTTATAAAATATTCAGGTGGAGAAAGCCTACCGCAGAAGAGAGACCCCACTATCTGTACATGTGCGTAAGCTGCCTTGGCAACATGGTATAAGAAACGTCTATTCTTATTCCCTTTGAGCTGTCATGTACAATTGTCAAAAGTCAGTTGGCTATAAATATGTAAGTCCATCTTTCTTCCCTCAGTTTTTAGTAATTTGAATCCTTTCATCTTGGTTGACCAGAAGGAGGCTTCTCAATATTGACTTTTCCCAAGAGTCCAGTAAGCTGGTTTTTCATTGTTGATCTTTTAACTTTGTTGGTTTCCTGTATTTTCTACTTTTGTTTATTTCAGTTCTAATCACCATTATTATTATTATGGGTTGGTATGGGTTAGCCTTTTTTGCTGTTGGCAGCATAAGGGCTGAGATGACTCATTTGTGATTTCTTTATACCAGTTATTTACAGGTAGACACTCTCAAATTTTTCAGTAAGCAGCAGTTGAAACCCTTGAGGTTTTATAGCTGTATATGTGTGTGTGGGGTGTGTGTGTGTGTATGTGTGTATGTTTTACCTCACTTGCCTTAAAATATTTTTCTAATTTTCCTTGTGACTTTTCTCTTTGACTTTTTGGTTATTTCAGCGTATATTATTCAAGGTTCACATCTCTGTGAATGCTCCTGTTGTCAACAATTTCTAATTTCTTTTTGTTATATTTAGGAAATCTATTGTCAAAGATTACAGTTTTCTGAAATTTATTTTATCTACCCACACATGGTCTTTTCTGGACAACGGCCCCTGAAAACTTCAGAAGGATGTGTGTTTCACTTTTGTGAGATGGGCTGTTCCACTGATGCCTGCTAGGTTAGCTGGCTCACGGTGTTGTCCAGGACTTCTGTAGTCTTATTTGTCTTAATGTCTAGCTATTCAATTGTTAGCAGTGGGGTACTGATATCTTTAATCATTAGGGTTTAATAATCCAGCTCTTTCAAGTTTTATCAGTTTTAAACTGTATGTGCCTTCAAATTTCACTGATGGGTGTATTCTCCCCGCTTAGAATGCTTCAATCTTAATTAATTCCATTGTCTTAAACAAATACAGCAACATTCCAAGTGTATTTTGTACCCAGTTGGATTTGAAAAGGCAATTTAACAACTAATGTTCTATATAGGGTTTAGAAATAGAGTCTAGGTAAAGGGCCAGGAAATCAATATTTAGGCTCTGTGAACCATGTGGTCTCTGTCAAAATATTTAACTCCGTTACTGTTCTGAGTAAATAGACAGATAAGTTGTAAATGAACAGGATGGAATACAACCCAGTGAACCCTTATTTACAACAGCAGACAACAGGCTGGGCTGCATTTGCCAACCCCTGATCCACAGGAACACTTTCCAGCAAGTTTCTCATTCCCAGGATGGTTTTAATCAATATTACCCCTCGTGATTTTTCAGGCCATTTCCTCTGCATAATTTCAGCAAGTAACTTGACATTACAAACTTTGCACATATTCAAGGCTTCATCTACCAACTCATGATGAATTCATTCCCAAGGGGGGAAAACTTTCCTTCTTTAATGTCTATTTCTGAAACAGATATGAAAAATATTCCCGCATTATCTTATGGTCTCTGTGTCATTGCGAACTTGAATATTGACATTTGACATTTAATAAACTTAAGACAGCATAATTTTCTTATCCTAAACCCAAATGGACTTGATGCATGTATTCTAACGAGATACATCTGTGTTCAGAGTACAACTCTGCAAGTCAACTATAAAAGAACATGCTAAGATCTACCGTGCTTGTCTAGAATGCATGAGACTCTTGTGTTGGGAGGGATGTGGCAAGTACTGAGCTGTCAAGATGCCAAGAGTACTCCTCAGACTTCAGAGGCGCAGGGCAGGGGAATGGTGCCAAGCCAGCCTAGAAGTGCGACAACCAGAAGGTGGAGCTAATTGGTGACTGTTCGCTGGTACCCAGTCTGCAGCAGAGACTAAGTGGGTGAAGTCATAGAATGACGGGTTGCGGAGAAGAGTTCTGTAATAGGGACGGGTAGAGCTGCCTGGGAGGAAACGAGACATGGACGTGAGGTATTTATCACAATGTTCTTATCCCATGACACATTCCTTCCACGGGCCTCGAATCCTGCCACACATTTTCTCAGGGAGGAAGAAGTGGAGGGTGAGGTTATCTGAGTTTAACAGACTCAGAAATGATGGCCGGCCGTCACTTAGTGACAACAATGCTAAGCTTGTTTGCTACGGCTCTGGCACCCCTTTTGGGACAAAACCTGGACATCTTCCCAAGCTGTCTGCCTTCAACTACATTACGGCAACAAGTATTTATTGAACTTTGGCTGTGTCTGGGGAGAAGGATAAGAAGATAAAGCAGTTACTGGTTGTGGAAAGCTTATCAATTTACCAGGCGCTGTGCTGAGGGCTTGACAAATGTTAGCTCATAAGTGATGCTGGTGGCCAGGGCTCAAATGATCCCCATTTTGATGATGAAGAAACTGAGGCCATGAAAGGTTAAGGACCGGAAACCTTCTCTTCTACTGATTCCAAGATTCTTTTAACAGCATCTGCAGGTCCTCAGCTAGCACTGTTTTGTCTGTCTGGCAGCTACATTTTATACAAATCCATAGTGGTACCATTCTGGTTTACTGGCTAGTGTCTTGTGACTCTTAGGGGCCTAATTTAGGTTCAAGACTGAATAGGTAAACAAATTTAGCTGTCTTCCAATGATAAGTAGCTTGCCATGACTCATACCAATGACCTGTGTTTTTATGGACAATGGTAACTCACATCTTTCTCCTTCCTTCTCCTAAATATAGTTAACAAGGCCATGAGAAAGTTTATGAGCCTAAATGCTATGCGAGCTGGAAGGGCCAAAAAAGTGTGATAGGGAGAATTCTAAATCCCCCTTCAACAATTCCTGTCCCCTGATGGAACTGTCTTGCATAACTCTCTCCCTACACACACACACACAAAAAAAAACCCATACACACACATATATTTGTTCAAGCATATTATATGCATATATGAAACATGTATCTATACACACATGATTTTCTAAAAGAATGCTGGAGAGATGGGTTTTATTGTGGGTGCTGAGTAGGATCTGAATTCTTCATATTTTGGTTATGATCCTTAGTATTTAACCTCTGAGCTATTGCTCCAGCCTGAATTACATATTGCATGTATTTGTATATGGGAATATATGGCTCAGTGTGTGTGTGTGTGTGTGTGTGTGTGTGTGTGTGTGCAGAGGTCAGAGGACTACTTGCAAAAGCTGGTGTGTTTCTTTCAAGGTATGGGTTTCAGGGATGGAACTCAAGATGGCTTATCACCTCCAGAGACATCTTTCTGGCCCTTCCTCTTTATCTGGGTGTGATTTGTCATTATAATGGTCCCTCAGTCTCATGGTTAGCTCACACTGTTGGGAAAATATGAAAGGATTCCTCAGGTTTAATCAATGATTCAGTTTAGTTGTTTGAAAATTAACAAGAAGGAAGATATTCTAGAAGGATCTGAACTAAGGTGAATAGCTTCCAAATAGGGCTGGTCCATTTTGAAAAGACTTAATCCATTGTCCTCGAAAAGCTGCCATGAAATGCCACACAGCAAGGAACAGACACACTGAAGAGGACATCTAGTTGATACCTACTAAGAAAATAAAACTCAGCCCTGCATTCACGAGGACCTGGGACTAACAGTCACCACATGAACTCCAGGAAGACAGCTCAGCCACTAGCTGGATTTAGTGGGGCAAGATGCTGAGAGGACAAGAGCTTTATGTTACATTTGCATTTCTGACCCTTGGGAACTTTGAGGCTGGTGGTGAGTGTTGTTTTACACCATTAAGGTTATGGTGAATTGTGTCCAGCTAACACAGAAGGACACCTAGAGAGAGGATCTACTAGGCTTTTGTGCTTTTCCAAACCCATCGTCCAAGCAGCATTCAGAGTTCCCTTTCATTACCACACCCAAGAAAGTGGCCCTCCTGCAGAAGGTGCCCTGTGGCTTCCCCTTGGCTAACATTGCCTCCCAGCAGACTTCCAACACTGGAGAGAACATGGCTTCTGATTTGCCTGCCCTTCCTCCCACATTCTCCCACTCTAAGCCTGGGTTTCCCTTTGCTTTCCAGATGACACCGCCAAGCACATTACCAACACAGAACCTTCACAGTGCTCCTCCTGAGTCTGCATGTTCCCTAGGCTGGATGATATTAGACTTGCCATTCAGGCTGCATTTTCCAACTGAGAGGTCATCCTTAATTCCCCTTCTCAGTTGGAATCTTTGATTTATAGATTTGCTCTTGTGTCTCAGAGATTTGTGGTCATGTGTTTGCATGTATTTCCAATGATTCCCTCCAACTTCCCTTCCTCCATTAGAATCTCAGCTCTACCAGGTTAAAGAGTGTGTGCATTGCACTTCCTGCTAAATATGCAGAATCCTTAGTGGAGATGGTGTGGAGCTCCTTCATGCCGGTGACTGATAATTTTTGTTTCCTACTAGGATGTCATGGATTGCTCTCAGTGTCTCCTGGTAGGATATGAGCATGTTGCTCATTTGGGTCCTTGAAATTTGGTGGAGCATCTCAATTACTACTTCTGGGCAGAAGATTTTAAGGAGTGGGTGTGTAAGTGTCCATATCTCTCTCTCCCTGAAAAATGCCAGTAATGGCTCTAACCAGTTCAGAATCATGGGCCAAATTTTGGTTATGGAAATCTGAACTGATTTAAATTAGCATTAAATAAAAATTAAGTATCATTGCCACACCAGTAGCATTTTATGTACTTAGTTGCCTCCCATGGGTAGGTACTGTTTTCTGCTATCAAAAGTAGACCTTTCCTTTTATTACAGTTAGGCCTTTTGGACAGAGCTGCTGGAAACTTTTTGTGAATGAGGAAACTATGAAACCTTTTTTTTTTTTTTTGGTCATCTATAACATTAGCTTATCCTGACTGATCAATGAAGTCATTGAATAGTTTCTGAAAAATTTCATGATTGAATTACAAGAAAAGACTGGATACAGAGGGGGCAAGGAGGATATACTAAGAAAGGGGAGCTACACAAGAAGTAATATAGATCTGGCAAGTTGACAAGATCCCCAGGAATGCCAAAGTTTATATGGGGAGCCTTTGACATGGAAGACACCTGCAAAAGTCAGGATTAAATCTTAGTAGAGAGGGTGAGTCAAGGGTAACTGGTAGACTTCATTTTCATTGGACTCCTGGAGTTCTTAAGCCATTATGGCTTGTAGAGGACATAGCTTGAATTCAGTTAAACACCTTGACATGCTACATCTACGATCCACACCGTCTGTCAAATGGGCATAGGGAACCTACTTCAGAGCTTAGAGCCCAGATGGTCCTCAGTAAGTAGGCTCCTGTCCTCATTGTCCCAAAAGCTACAGTATAATCTTTGCTAAAACCAGAGTAAAGACAGTTGGCACTTCCAGTACACTTCCCCAAAGGAATCATTGCAAGAGAAATAGTCCCTTCACCCTGAGAGGGCCACAGTACTACACTGATGAGAAAAATACAAGCACAACTATTGCCTCTACTTCTAAGGTACACATAGTGGGAGATAACCTGGACCCAGATACAGAATTCCAGGTATGTCCCCTTCAAAATGCAAGGGTGATATGACCACTCCTTCATTCCCATCCTGGGGCGGGGGAGTTAATGAGATTCAGGACTGAATGTTCATGAAACAAAGAGAGGGAAAAGATAAGAGCAGTATTTAATATCCAAAGAATCTGAATCTCAGAGTCTAAAGCAGACACATGGAATAAACAATAAATACTTGAAACTCATGGAACTGTTGAGGTAGAAGGGGCTGTTACCAAATTGGGGAAGAGTTGGAGAGGTTTTGCATTGGCTTCCTGAGGGTTCTTACTTAGGAAAAAGATTTTATTTCTGGTCGAATAGTATTGGATTCTTCAATGAGCCGGTTACTCTATGACTGTGGATGGAACATGGCCATCCCTTGATGATCTTTGCAAGTGTTACAGGTTGAGATCCTTTGAGATGTCACTCTCGAATACTCTACAGCTTCATCCTTTAAGCTCCAAGTTGATGAAACATAAAGTAACCATTAAAGCAAAGCAGGGGGAGAGAATGTGATATTCTTAAAGCATTTCTAGCTTTATAATTATTTCATGGATGAGAGAGTCATTTTCTGGTACTATCCAGAAATGTGAAAATTATTTGTTTCAGACAAGCAGACCTGGTCCCGTTATAGGTTTTGATTAAAATAAAAACTTACTACATTTCACTCCTCAAAATATGATAGCTTCACAGGCAATTGATGTCAGCTAGTTCCACGGCTGCATCTATAATTCCAGAGCTTATGATAATATTTTTTTTTGGAGTCAAGCATGACATAATGCTAGAACTCCTGGAGCTGGCAAAGATGATAAAGCATTTTAGCCACAGCAGGCACTCTGCAAAATCCTTTATTAGAAGAGCTGCCATGCACATGCTCAGAGTGTGATGGATTGCACAGAAATTAAGAGTGACACACTGTGCATTTACAGCATGAAAATTTCTTCGACTAATTGAAGCAATGGGAATGATCTCCAAATAGAATCTGGCTGGAGCTGGACAGGAATGGCTGCTTTCCACAGCACTCCAGAGGATGGATTTTTGACCCCGAGTTTTCACAAAAATGCTTGACCTAAACTATGAGTTGATGGTAAAACATAACTGACATGATTTAATGAAAAGTCTAACTCTTCAGTTATACCTCGACTTCCATTTCCAACATGATACATGGATATTTTCCCTTTCTATTTAATGTATAATTAAATACAGTGACAGGTTTCAGAGTGAATGACTTCCAAATATCACAGGTGTTCAAGGTATGGCACCAATGTTAATGGTTGTGGTGTGTGTGTTATATGTGTTATATATGCATATTGTGTCTCTGTGGTGTGTGCATTCATGTATGTTGTGTGTATGGTAGATACATGGTGTGCATGAGTGTATTGTGTCATGTTTGTGTATGTGTATGGAAGTCTTTTTGTACACTGTAAAGATGTGTTATTTTCATTGATTTAATAAAGAGCCAATGGCCAATATTTAGGGAGGAAGAGGTTAGGTGAGATTTGCAGCCCTAAAAAAAGAGAGTGTGTGATGAAGAAGGGTGGAGCTGCCAAGATACATGGGGAGAAGCAAGATGAATATGCTTTGTTGAAAACAGGTACCAAGCCACATAGTAAAACTTAGATGAGAAATATAAATTAATTTAAGTTATAGTAGATAGTTAGTAGCAAGCCTAAGTTATTGGCTGAACGTTTATAACTAATAATAAGTCTCCATGTCATTTGTTTGGGAGCCAGTGGTCCCAATGAAAACCTCTGCTACATGTATTTATGTATTGTATGTCTGTGTATGCATGGATTTTGTGTGCTCTGTGAGTTACATGCATTGCATTTCTGTGTCGTGTGTATTCGTGTGACTTGTATATATGTATGTGGTTTATCTGGGGTGTGTATTTGCATATGTGTGTTGTGTGTATAAATGGGGTAAATGTATTTTGTATTTGTGTATATATATATGGTGTGGTATGGGCTTGTGTTACTAGTGAGTAAGAAATTCTTAATGAATGCTCTCTACTAACACTACTTGACTTCTGGAAAAGATGTTTAAGGGCTTGATTGGTTTTGTACACTCCTTGCACAGAAGAACATGAAAGCACATATCTGTTCCTATTGGCCTACCAACATAGACCCATACTGATTTTCTAAAGCTTTTGAGAGAGAAAGGTGACTACTACTCACAAGAGAATGTAGAACACAGCTTAACAAAAATAATGTTTTCCACAAAAGCCTAGCAGCTTTGTAACTGAATAAGCCCATTCATCCCAGATGTTTGCTCATTTCCTAATTCTTTGTCAGGCTTTCCCACACTATGACCTGGATGTCTTCTTTACCCATTAGCATTACAGCTTCACCTCCCCAGGAATGATGCTGAGGACATGCATAGGAAATGAACCTTTTGTTAGGACTATTGGATCAGATCTTTCTCTTTTAGCTATTTGAATTTGAAAGTGGAAAGAGCCCCTGGTATGTATAGCAGGAACAAGAGACCTTGAAAGGTGGAAAGTGAGAACTGACAAGCAAGGTCTTCCGACCTCCACAATGTGTGTCATGACATGCATGTGCCAACAGTCATATGGGTAGAGTGTTTTTTTTTTTTTGAAGGTGGAAGGGGCATTGAATCAATACAGAACTCTTGGCTTTGTAGTTTCACAAGTTCTGTGCATAGACCTTGTGTTTTCTCATGTAGAACAGCCTTGAGACATGTGTCTCTGTCTCAAGACACAGTGGTATAAAATTTTTCATTAGTATTTTAAATCCTTTTAAAGAACATAGGATTTTAATTTTTGAATATATAAGTTTATGTTCATCATAGTATTTTTATATAGACAAATAAATCTATACATACCAACAAGTTCCAGCCATATATCATGGCAGAGCTAGCAGTGTATCTAAATTGGAAATGAGTTAAATAATAAATGAAAACATGAATAAGTACTTCCCTAATGGTATCCTTTTGGGGGATTGTACTAAATTGGAAAAAAGGAAGCAGTACATGCAGTGGGAGTTAGATATATAGTACATTATATCTGACAAAATATCTTACCACGCATGGATTTACTAAAATGCGTAGCTTACTGATGTTCTCATTAATCTGGATTTAAAAACATCTCGATGAAAAAGGCAAGGGAAAACACACAGAATCCTCATTGGCATCAACTGAATAATATAGCAACATGAAAGATGCAGTGGGGCAAGCATTCAGTCAAAATCTTTACAGTTTGGCACCAACCATCCTTCCGGTTCAAGTCAGCTACTAGTCGTTAACTTAGTTCCGAGAGAAGGTGTGGTAAGAGGAAAAGGGGCCAACGAGTTCAGGAGCTTTTCTTTTAAACTCACTGTTGTATTCTCTCAGCTACAAAGACAATCACTACTTCTACGAAGTTATTTCTACAAAGCAAACGGATCACTAAGCAATTCGGTAGGAAAGGCAGCTATTAGTAAATGTAGTTCTTCTGTCTGGGTGGGGGAGCATTCAGTCACCTCAGTGGTGTACTTAGATTGGGTAATTGAACTAGTAACTAGTAATTATATTAGGTCCAATCATCGCATTGATTTTCCCATTCAAAAAGCAAGGGGATTTTCTACTCCACTTAGAATTATCCTCAAATTCCCGACAGCTCTTTTTATGCTACTGTGTGTCTTTATGTCCGTTTCACAGTAAAACAAAGCCTTTCTATTTGATTTAAAGTCATGATGGATTTTTTTTCATTTTCCATATGTGTTTGGGAGTTTGCCTGCTCACCATGCAATACAAGACTCATTGTGCTATACAGAAATGCACAGAGACTGGCAGTATCCACAAGACCTGCATAGGTTCAGGGCAGATGGGGAAGTGGACGTGAGATTCTATGCCCTACCAAGAAGCTGCTTGCAATTGATACAGCTGGCTGGAGGAAAACCTGTTTTCTCCAGTGGAGCGTCCCTGGGTTTATCTGTCACACTTCATGACAGGCTCCAGGAATAGTTGGCCAAGACAAAACCAAACTGTATGTTTTTGTTTGTTTGTTTGTTTGTTTGTTTTTCTGTGTGTTTGAGACAGCACGTGAAAGCAAGCACCCACGAGAGTGAGAGTGAGGACACAGAAGCATAGAGTTGGGTGAATAGGGGTGTGGGAAGTTCTGGGAGGAGCTGGGGGAAGGGATAACATTTAAATAATAATGAAAACGATTCTTGTGCTAATATGGCCCTTTGCTGTATGTGATGGTAACCAAGCATGCTCCCATTCCTAGTAAAATTGCCCCTTTCTGTCTTGTGGCGTCTAGAGGACTTTGATCCTGGACATACACCCTCTATCCTCAGAATATGCAATTTGAGAACACCAAGTTCCCCTACATAAAATATTACATTGTTCGCATATAATATATTCACAGCCTCATATGTACCTTAAAGTACCTTCTGATTACTTATGTCATACAACGTAAATGTTACAGAAATAATTGTCTAGTATATTACTTATAGATTAAGATAAGAAAAACCATTTTTATATATTCATTCTAGAAAACTATTTTAGCAGCCTTTTTCTGCTTTTTTTGTCTCTATAAGACTGAATTCACAATGGTAGAACTCATGGGAAAATGACTATATCATCGTTAATGGATGATGAAACAGCCCCAAATGAAAGCAATTTACTGATAAATAGATGAAGCAACTACGGTAAGCATTCACTCAGCCATATAAAGAATGGGGTTCTGTCCTTTCAGCAACAGTTAGAAACCATTATTCTAAGTTATACCCAGAAAGCCATGCACTACATGAGTTCCTTCCTGTGTGGAAACTGAAAATGCTGACCTCATTGAAGCTGATAAAAACAGTGGACAGGTGAGCGGGCATGGGAAATTGGTGATCAATGGGAGTTAACTTAGGAACAAGAGACTCTAGCATGCTGTGGCACAGTAGGGTGACTTTACATAATAATCTATAAGGTGACTGCATATCATAATGCACTGCACATCTCAAAACAGAATTTTTGAAGTCATGTACCATAAATAATAAATGTTAGGGTAGACATATATCCTCTGATTTGAGCATTATGAATAATAAACATATCAAAAATTATACAGTACCTTCATATGTAAATTTATGTTTTTATTTATTAGCTAAAAATAAAAGGGAAAATTGTCTTATAAATCAGGGTCTAAAATAACCAGAGTCTACGTTTTCATGGGGTACATTGGTTAATTAGATGTGTCAGTAATCAAACATCATAGGAGACAAAAACACGTGTAAGCCATATAGGGAATTAAGTCACTTACCTAAATGAATTGAGATGCTCAGTGGCAGAACTAGTACATGATTCAGGCAGTCTGGCCCTGGGCAGGCTTTTTCAAGCATTACACTATAGTATACAGCCTATGCAGGCTCCGACAGTATATGGAAATTAATAAGGAGAGAAGGAAGAAAAAGAACAAATGACAAAAGATGATGTTTATTGAGCTCTAGTCAGAGAAGCAAGGAAATAGAATCAGCCTAGATGTCAGTCAATAGATGAATGGATAAAGCAAGTAAGGTACATATACACAACAGAATTTTATTCAGTCATAAAGAAAAATGGAATTACGTAACTTTCAGGAAAGTAAATGAAACTGGAAAATGCCATATTAATTGAGGCAACTAAGACTCAGTAACACAAACATCACATTCTCTCTTACACATGGATATTAGCTTATGGTTTTTTCATATATAGAAATCAACATGGCAGTGAGTGAAGATAGATGACCAGAAAAATTCACTTTCAATAGAACATCATCCTATAATTAAATTTCAGTAAATGTTAATGATGCTATATTTAAAATTTAAAAAGCCATCATAGATTTGATTAACATCTGGCTACTTCTGAGAGATTTAAGATTACTGATTATATTCTGCCAGGAATTGCTGCTCAGATTTTCTTCCAGAGGAATTTTCTCTTCTAATTAGTAAAGATACTGAAAATATGGTATCTGCTTGTGCACATTCCTCTATGCCTTACTGTCTCCACGGGGCATTGTTTTCATTTGATCTCGATGCCTTTTAATGTTCATTAGTTCTCATTATATACACTTAAATCTGGTAAAAGAAAGGAAAATAATAATAGGAATATATAGCCCTGGTAGACCAGGCTGGCCTTGAACTCAAATGGCTGAAAGACACTTATGGAAATGCTCAACATCCTTAGCCATGAGGGAAATGCAAATCAAATCAACTCCAAGATATCATATTACACCAATCAAAATGGCTAAAATCAAAAACCCCAATGATAGCTTATGTTGGAGAGGATGAGTAAGGGCAGCACTCTTCTGATGTGGGAGTCCCCTCTGTGTGCTGTGAATACCATTAATGAATAAAGAAACTGCTTTGGACTTATAGCAGGGCAGAACTTAGGTAGGCAGGGAAAAATAAGCTGAATGCTGGGAGGAAGAAAGGCGGAGTCAGAGAGAAGCCATGGAGCTGCTGGATATAGACATGCTAAAACTTTGCTGGTAGGCCATGACCTCTTGGTAATGCACAGATTAATAGAAATGGGTTAAATTAAGATGTAAGAGTTAGCAAATAAGAAGCTAGAGCTAATGGGCCAAGCAGTGA
>LOEQ01014093.1:0-13190 GCA_001685075.1 Bramus lutescens | reverse complement strand
AGAGAGAGAGAGAGAGAGAGAGAAACTCCAAGAAAAGTGAGGTTTACATAAGGTGACTTAGCAGGGATTATAATATGAGAACACCAATGTTCTAAAGCCCCATGAGTAAGAAGTGAGCAGCTTGTAAGAGGCACTAACACGGGAGAGCGGGGATGATGAGACAACGCGGCAGGTTTGTGGAGGACATGACATCTATTGGCTGTCCTAGAGAGCTGGGGAGGGCACTTACAGTTGCAACAAGAGAGAATCTTACATGTAGAAGCAATAGGAGAATTTAAGAGAATAATAAGTGCCCCCAAGGAAATTTTCAAGCTTGTGACTCAGTGTTTAAATTCAGATCATTACATGTAGCGTATTAATTCAGAAGCAGGCGGACTAGAACATGCCCATAGGAAAGACTTTAGAGATTCCTACAGATACGCATATTCATTGAATAAAAAGGAAGCTGTTTGTGATATTAAGCCTCAATTAAAGGTGGGGTTGTTTGGCGGGGTGCTCACATGGGTGAAGACAGAATGAGTTGTATCTTGGGCCCAGCCCTTTCCATAGGCAAGCGCAGATCCCAGATCTGAGGATGAGTCAGAGAAATGCTCTCCAGCCTCTCTCAGTTTCAGTGCGGGAACTGAGACACGTTCTGTAAGAGCAGAGGCCACAATACTGACTTCCCCAACCAAATATTCAGCAAGTGGCTGTCCTGGGTTTCTCTTCTTCGTCTGAACCTTATGGTCCATCCTATCCCAACAGTTACTGTCTCCTCGCCTTTGGCTCCAGTTTTAAGGGATGGCTGCTTCTTGGCCCAATTTATCAGCAGGTAGGGCTTCCAGCAATATCTGAAATTGGCCCTGATTTAAAAAAAAAAACCTTCACTCCCTTCTTTGACCTCATTATTTGGGTAATTCCCATGGATATTCCTGAGATGTTCAGCATTCAAGAAATGTTGAGAATTCATTATAAAATGTATGGGGGGATAGTAGGTAAATATTGGCTCCTTACAGTGTCTGGGACCCGTCAAATGTACTGCTTTGACCTGTAATCCAGCACGAAGGAGGCTGAGGCAGTTGGATTGCTGCAAACCTCAGTGGCATGAGTACAGGACAGCTTAGGATACGGTCTGAGACTGTCAAAAACAATACCCTTTTCTTCAGGAAAAAAGCTAAGTCTAAATAAAAAGTTGAGTCCATTAGGTATTTTTGAGTGTGCACTTGTGATGTAAAATTTAACATAGGTGATAAATAGAGAAATAATTAAAACTTTTAGAGAGCAGAATATGCTTAAAAGTCTATTGTGAAACTTTGATAGAGTAACATGCATGCATTCTAAAATTCATCAATTACATAAGAGAACTTTGATTCCACATTGGAAGAAGAGCTATAGCAGTAAGCAGATATATTAAAGATGTCTATATCACCCCTGACATGGTACTACTCACTGAGTTCTACAAAATTCACATTTTGGGGTTTAGCTCTGGTTTTACAAAGGCCCCTTCACTCCCCTATTTGACCTCATTATTCAGGTAATTCCCATGGTTATTCCCATCACCAAATAGCTATATCAAGATTTTTGTGTTGATCACACATACAAAAGAATGCCCATGGAAGAGGGAGACCACAACACCAAAACATCTATTGTTAATCACATCTATTGAATGTTCATTTTATGTGCACTTTATATTGATTCTAAAATTTTTGAAATTGATCATGCATAACACTGTATACAGGTAAGGTGAAATCTACATAAAATGACAAAGAGCCTAGGAAAGGCAGATCTGTGTTTCCCCAGCCAGAAACCTACCCAATTTTGGAATCCTTCTTTAAGAAAAGATACATGAAATTGTGAGTATAAAAACAGTATGTAGTAGCTGGGTAGTGGTAATGCACACCTTTGATCCCAGCACTCAGGAGTCAGAGGCAAGTAGATCTCTGAGTTTGAGGCCAGCTGGGTCTACAGAATGAGTTCCAGGACAGCCAGGGCTACACAAGGAAACCCTGTCTCAAACAAACCAACAAATAAACAAAAGTATATAGTAGATTATTATTTAGCCCAAGAAGAGTTTGTATTCTTTTTCTAAGGTTTCAGAAATAGTTTCCAGAAATATTGCACAAGGGAGATTCCTGCTTGTAGTATGGTTTATCTTCATCATGTAGACTATCATAACTTCTGAAAAGTTTTACATGCATGTCAACTAGAATGAGGAAGAAGCTCAATCCACTCTAGCTACCAACTGCTTAGGGAGAGAGCAGATGCAGCAATAAGGCAAGGGTTGAAGGTGTGCTTACAGTTCCTTGTCCAATAACTTTAAAGAATAAGTAGATACATATCCTTATTGTGATTTACTTGAGTGTTATCATACAAGCAAAAACTTGAAATGTTCTTTAAGGGACTGAATGTATGTGTGTGTGTGTTCTTGCTTTTATATGTAAGTGGCAATCTTACAGACTATTGTCTTAAAAAACTAGAAAGGGCCAAGCAGAAGCCTTTCAATATGGATCAACACACTGTGCTAGGACTCTCTGGTTTTAGGACAAAAGCCCATGTCGCAGGACACCCACCCATAGCTTGTTCTCCCTTCCTATCTGGCCCTGGTTTCAGTAATCAAAGCCCAAGTGTCTCAGNTGTGTGTGTGTGTGTGTGTGTGTGTGTGTGTTCTTGCTTTTATATGTAAGTGGCAATCTTACAGACTAGTGTCTTAAAAAACTAGAAAGGACCAAGCAGAAGCCTTTCAATATGGATCAACACACTGTGCTAGGACTGTCTGGTTTTAGGACAAAAGCCCATGTCCCAGGACACCCACCCATAGCTGGTTCTCCCTTCCTATCTGGCCCTGGTTTCAGTAATCAAAGCCCAAGTGTCTCAGTTTTCCCAGGGATAATTTACCTTGCCTTTGGCTAATTTTCAATGAGTTTGACTTGGTGGGGGTAAATGGGGAAAGATCACATCTCTGCCCTTGAACATCACTGTGACATTTTTACATTCTCTAAAGTGTTGTCTATGTCAGAAAACACTGTACAGTGTCTTGGCCTGCCAACTCTTTGTAGAAAGCACAAAAAGAACCATGTGGTTGCTACCTTAGCTTTTGAACTGTCCCCTGGCATTATTATAAAGAACTTTTAAAGTGGGAGGATGAGAGAGAGTAGATTTTTTTTCCTCTTAAAGAGAAACAAAAGGTGTGTGTGTGTGGGAGCATCTACTTCAGAGATTTGAATTAAATAGAAAACTCCCCAGGAGACCATATGGTATAGTAGACAGCACATTAGAACCTTAGGATCAGAGTTCTGCTCCCTTCAACAGGGCTGTGTGGCTCCCCCCAAATGAAACTTCTTTAGCTTTTGTTTCATCATCAGTAATGTAGGGCAGAAGAATATCATTTTCATAGAGTTCTTGGAAGAGTTAAATAAACTAAATAATATAAAGAAAGTGCCAGCAAGGGCTTCTCTCTTCAAAACTAAAACAACAAACACACATACAGAAAAATATTCTTGAACCTTCCAGAAAAGTGAACTTAGTCAAAATAATAGAATCCAAATTATATATGTGTATGTGTACATATATGTATATATATGACTTCCAGTTTGTGTATGTATATATAAATTCATATACAGATGTGTATATATATGTATATATACAAATTAATACACTTACCTACCACTTTCAAAATGAGCCTCATGCTTCAGTAGAAGTCACATACCTATTTACCCACTGTCAACCTTAGGAGGACTCACTGGGTTAAAGAAAAGAAGAGGGAGTTCATGAAGTTGAGAGAGACAAGTGGTAATTGAAGAGGAGGGAATGGGGACTGGATTTGATAAAAAAACATATTATATACATATATGAAACTGCCAAACAACAAAAAGAAACACTATAAAAAATTCAACTGGGCATGAAGAGAACATTCATGTACATTTACTAAAGGGATTTCTGAAAAGATGATAGGAGCAGAAGTCCACAGTGTTGCCCAGAGGCACCTGTTTTTGAGGCTTCTGGAGGTTTGAAGAGGAGTTGAAGGCCCACGGGTTGGGCACTTTGCAAGTCTGTGTGAACTGGGTGAAAGTGCGCCATGAGAAAGGATTCGGGGATAGCAGACAGAGAGCTTTACACATGAAGAGCTTCATGTTGGAAAGCTCGTCGGTGGATCACAGCCCACCTTCATCTGAATGCTCAAACCTGGCTCTACATCATTCGGCACCACCAGGCCAAGGAAAAGGGGAGCTGTGTTGCTTAACTTGAGATTTTTGTCGGTTTAGAAATCCGAGAATATTGGACTATTCATGATGCAAGACTATGAAACACATCCTCCCAAAGACTGGCAGAAGACGTGAAAACACTGAGTTTAACTCACACTGGCTACATCCAAATATAGCTTTGGCATTTGGATGGTTAAAGCTTTTACTGAAGGGAATAAAAGCCTAAAACCGCTTCTCTGAGCCTAGTGTTATACTGACTTAGATTCCCATGAACTTAGGAAACAGGAACTGGCAACTGTGGAATATGTAAAAATTGTCAGATGTAGAGGACATGTCATGCACCCTTCCACTTCAGTAGCCTTATACAAGAAGGCCTCAAGATTGAGAAAAAGAATCAGAATCCTTTCTTAACTTCTCTAGGGTGGATTCAAAGTGGAAGTGTGGCATGGATGAACGCAGGAAGCAACAGAAGGAAGGGGGAGAAGAAGGTGGAAGGGTGAGGAGGGAGAGGAGTCCTTAGCAAGAAGGCAGAAATGGAAGACTGTGACTTTAAGTTTATAGTCCTGGGATTTTAGGGGTACAGTCTAGCTGATAGGTTTAGCTTTCATAGACATCCAGTGGGAATACAGAAGCAATCTAAATTCTGAAGCAACTATCACGTGGGAAGCAAATGTCAACTATTTTAGGCCCACATGAATAAAAGATGTTGAATTGGATGGCAAATGCCAGCAATACTTGGGTAGGCTGAATCTGACACCTGGTTGATTTATAGCCTTTGAATACTTCCTTCAAATATTATCCAAGCGACTGTTGGTGTTTGGATTCCCTATACATGGTCCTTCTATGTAGTACAGTCTTGCCTCTGTCCCCAGAGTGCTGGGATTAAAAGCATGTGACACCACATGCTGTTCCTTAAACATCATGAGATGTTTAAAATTTTTAATTTAAACTTTAAAATTTAAAGTTCTCAGCAGCCATGGTTGTCTGCACAAGACTTGTAAAGAATCAAGCTAGTCAATATCCCTCCCTCAAAGGGATGAGGGCTCATGAGCCTCCTCCCCTCGGTGAGGGGGACTGACAATAATGGAGGAGGGAGTGTCAGATTTCTTAGAGGTATGATTCCTATTAGGTGGACTGCACTCTGGTGTAGGTCCTCATAGCTGTGAGTATATGAGCTGTAAAAATTGGACTTAATGGGCTATTTAAAACATACAAAGCAAAGCAAAAAGAGTAGAGAAGAAACTGGAAGGAGTAGGGGTGGGAATGGATTTGGAAGGAGCCAGGGAGGAGCAAGAGATGAGTATGATGAAATCACATCGTGAGCATGCAAGAAATTTTAAAATAATTAATTAAAATGTTACCGCAATTTCCTCCTTTCCTTCCTCGTCCTCATTCTCCTCATCCTTGTCCTCCTCCTCCTCCTCGTCGCTGTCTTCTTCTTCTTCTTCTTCTTCTTCTTCTTCTTCTTCTTCTTCTTCTTCTTCTTCTCTTTCAAGACAAAGTTTAGAACCTGTCATGTAACTTGCTCTGTAGACCAGGCTGGCCTCAAACTCACAGAGATCTTTCTGTCTCTGCCTCCCAAGTGCTGGTATTAAAGGCATGTGCTACAACTGCCTGGCTTCATTGCAGTTTCTATCACTTTATCCCAAGCCTCCTATTAGAATCATGAATGTAAGTGGACTATCACACAATGCACTGAACATTTCAAAGCAATGATACTATTGCAGCTACTAACTTGTGTTTGTTACAGTCAAAAGTCCTATAGTAATGACAGATTTGCCATTGTCACTTCCTTGAAGTACCCAATATGGGCTTACTTACCACTTAGAGTTGTTACTGATGCAGATGACATTTGCCCACTAAGCTTTTGCTTGCTTGCTTGTTTGTTTTCAAAGTATATGGCTTTGTTTCAGTGGGTTAACAAAATGATTCCCTTTTGTTTATTTAACAACTGCAAAAATAAATACCTGAATAAATACTCAAAAACTAAACATAATTGGACTTGATAGCAAGAGAATTTGTGAAAGAATCTGGTGCGAGCGTTGGTTGTTTCATCAGTCTCTTCCTGAAGCAGTATTTCTGCCGTTTCTCTGCTGCCATGGATATAACGTGGCTTTTTCTCTCTTTTTTTCTGTAAGGATGATTGATAGTTATCACTTTCTGAGTCAGGAGATCCTTGGCAAGAATGTTTAATAAGTTCTCAATATTGCATCAGATATTTGTTCAATGTTGACCTTAGCTTTGTGGTCAGTTTCATTTAGCATCTTTTCCATACAGAATCAAACAGCGGCTATGGTGCTTGACTCCCTTTTCTGATCTGCCAGGAATAGTAAAGTGTATGGCTACACTGGGTACCACTCCTGCTCTCCTCCTCTTGAGTACCAGCTTAGAAATGGGGAATCAGTGGTATTCCAAGAGAAGGCCCCAAGGAGCTGTCATTACTAGTCTTTCAGAGGCAATCACTCTGAATTTGAGGCCTCCTTTTTCTCCTCTCCTGAGGTCTTCAGAGTAAAGTATGAGGACTATATACAAAGGCAGTAGTAAAATGATGGTATTATTAATCACAGCTCTAGAACCATTTCTCTCAGTGCCTATGGAAAACATCATTTAGCATGGAAGTAAAGAAATGGCAACAGCATGATTTGAGGAGTTTGAGATCAGTTAGGGAGAAAAGAAAATTGCAGGGGAAGTTTATAAAGGCACGTACACCAACACAGCCTTTTTCAGTCATAGGCTAGGGATCTATAGGATGTCACCATTTCTAACTTTAATCTTACAGTGTTGAAAGCATCCAACAACCATCCAGGTAGTTTAGAAGTGAGACCACTGAGACCTAGTGAAGAAAAGCAATCAGGATACTATTCAATAATATATATTTATACAATAGTCAATGAACATATGAACTCAGATGAAATCTCCTTAGAGAAATAGGCAGAAGCAGTTGAAAACTAGTCTGGTGTCCAGACACACATAAACAGACACACACACACATACACACACACACACACACACTAACCTTAAAGGTGTAGTAGAATCACATATACCTTTGGCAGCAGCAGAAGCAGCTTAAAAATAGCATGGTGTTCAGACACACATAAATATGCACACACACACACACACACACACACACACAAACCTTAAAGGTGTAGTAGAATCACATATACCTTTGGCAGCAGCAGAAGCAGCTTAAAAATAGCATGGTGTCCAGACACACATAAATATGCACACACACACACACACACACGCACACGTGCACGTTAACCTCAGGGACGTAATCATTACACATATACCTTGGCAGTAACCAACAGTTCTCTAATTGAACTTAAAAACTGCTCCACAAGAAACAAGAGGGAAATCATGCCAGCTACTAGAAACCTAGCCAACTACCCAGGGCGAGTGAAATCATGGATCTTGGAGGAGAACCCAGAACCACCACTTTTCTAAACCAGCACAATCCCTAACGACATTCTAAGTATTTGTAGGTGTAAGTATACAATCTCACCGCTACCTAAGGAAACAACTCTTAGCAGAACTTGGAGATCACTACAGAAACCTACAATCAATCAACACGCTGAATTGTGGCGTTCGATCCCAATTACTTGAAGTTTGAGGAACACTGATGGAGAGAGGGCAGAAAAATTTTAGAAGACAGAGGATCATAGAGTTTGCTGTGAGGTTGTGTCTCAGAATCCACACTCATAAAGTCTAAGAAATATTACTGCCTAAATGTGAGCGGAACAAGGACAAGAACAATAGACTTGCCTAAATGGATGGAAAAGAGCATGAGGCCTCAACCACACATAAAGAACTACAGGCAACTGAGTTGCTAAGAGTGGGAGAAATAGTCTTCTCCAAGGAGGAGCACACTAATTCCTGATCTAACACCAGTCAGCCCTGAAAACATACATACAAACAACATTATACAGACCAAGGACATAATATTTAGGAATGCACACACATACACACATGTATATATAATATATGCATGGGTATAAAATGTGTAACACCATCAAATCCAATGTTTAAAAACATTTTTTATTTTATAAAAGATTTATAAAAGTGTTTTATAAATACTTTTTATGTTTATAAAAATGTCTTTAAGGCGTTTATATTGTTTATAAAAGCTCGTTTTGCCTGTGTGAATGCATACACACCACATGCATGCTTGCCTGCAGAGGTCCGAGGAAAGCATTGAGTCCCCCTGCAACTGTAGATGGGTGTGGGTTGTCCAGTGGATCCTGGAAACTGAAGCTGGATCACTGAGCTAACACTCCAGCCCTTCAACATCAGTTCTTCTCATTTCCCCCATGTGGTTAATTTTATTGGCAAGATGGAGGTATTTTTCCCCCAACACTTCTGAGAATACCTTAAATATATAATACATAAATACTACATACTCAAAACAGAAAGTCTGAAAGCAGGAATTACTATATGCCAAGTGTACCTATCAGTGTTCTATAAAAAGGAAGAAACTATCTCCTTCCCATTTTCTGGCTCTTAACATTCCTTCCATTTTCTCTCCTGTGATGTTTTATTGGCGTTGCCCATGGGGTTTATGACACAGATGTACCAGTTACAGCTGGAGGTTAAATACTTTCCTACTCCCAGTTCTTTGATCAGATGGGTCCTTGCATTAACCAGAATCTCTGGGAACTTCTTTGCTTCAGGCAGAGCTGGCACTAGTTTATGGAGAGAAACAAAAATAGTCACAAGGACTTTTGAAAACATGTCATTTTGGTAAATAATAGTAGTATTTGGGAGTAATGTTCCTCCTTGGGCCCATGACCTTCCTTGCCATAGGCTTTTGGACAGGTTTATAGTACTAAAAGTATATTCATGCTCATGAAGAAGTCTTACAATCTAATCACAAAGTAATTAGATTGCTCCATGATACTGGTGCCATTATTGTTAATGAGGGGGGCACCTTTTATGGTGGGTCATTGTTATAGCAAACACAGTCTACACCTGGGGGAGACCATTGATGTGTTTTCTCCTCCAACAGAATGTATAGCCCTTTCTGGCACTATGATCACTAGCAAGCAGGGAAGGAGCTTCCAACTCAGTTTTGAATAGATTTTTAGTGTTCTCATAGCTCAAGTGCATGGCAGCTTCAGCACTAGGGTCTCACTATGTAGTTCTCATAGACAACAAAGAGCTATGACAATAGCTAGTTTTCTTTGGGATGTGCCTAGGAACCCTTTAGCCAGCAGTTCATAGAGCAGTATCCTAAACTTGGTACTGAGTTTATTTTGTTGTGATTTTGTTTTTATGTAGCCCATGACTTCTGGAAGGAGCACTATGCATTGTCTTAGTCAGAGCATCAGAGTCAAATAGAATGAATGCATATCAAAAAGAAACTTATTAGAGCGGCATCCATGATATGATCTGGGTAGCCTGGAATTCGCTGCCTCACACCAGGAAGAAAACAGCAACCTGGAAGTAGCTCAGTCCCAGAAGGCCGGATGGCTGGGAAGCACCACTCTAACAGAGTGTGAAGCCATGGAGGAGAACTGGAGAACTTGTGGTTTTCAATCGCGTTGGAAGTCTAAAGAGGCTGGGTTGCGACACCAAGGGCGAAATCAGCAGCAGCTTGTCAGCAAGAAAGCAGAAAGCAAAGCTTCCTTCCTCCATGCGCTTTTACCTGGTCTACTACCAGAGAGTGCCACCCACATTGTGCTGGGTCTTCCCACTGAAAAATCTTATCAAGAAAATCCTTTATACAAGTGCCAGATGCTTAATGCTTACTTCATTCTAGGTCTAATCAAGGTGAAAGCCAAGATCAACCACCTCAGACACCCATTCTTCTATATATTGATATCCATTTTTGAGCAATTTGTTGAAGATGATATCTTTTCTACAGTGTATATATTATACCTATTTGTCAAAAATCAGGTGGCTGTAGCTGTGTGGACCTATATCTGGGTATTATATCCTACAGATCTATGAGTCTATTTTTGTACCATACCATGCAGATTTTATTACTATAGCTCTGTAATATTGCTTGTAATAAGTCAGGATATTACCTTCTGCAATATTCTTTTTCATCAATAATTGCTTGGCAATGTGGGGTCTTTTGTGTTTACATATAAATTTTAAGCTTGCCTTCTCTTTTTTTTTCTGTGGAGAACAGAGTTGTGATTTTTGTTTGGGATTCCATTCAATCTGTAGATTGTTTTCAATAGGATGGGCCATTTTCACAATATCAGTTCTTCTGATCCAAGAGCAGGCTTCCAACTCTCTTTCAGAATACTTCTCTATCATACTTTTTTATAGACCTACCTGGCCACCAATGACAACAGCCCATCGAACTGAATATAATCTGCTTGTATGGAGTGTGCAGCATGTACAACTATTTGCCCAGAAGAATGGAAGATTCAAGGATGAATAAACTGCCTTGGAAGCCTATCTCAGGGAACCATCTATGCTGCAGATAGAGCTGTTCTGAGAACAGCCACAGAAGTCAGGAGTGCATCAGCGACAGTAATACCTTTGTGACAGCAGCAAACAGTTTCTGTTACTCCACATGGTGAAAGTGACATTTACAATGCACAGAGGACCTCAACTTTAAAATCAGTGGGAGACTGATTTGGGGACTAACATGCCCAACAGAAGAGAAGAAATGGACAGAGACCATGGAACAAAACAATTCAGAGTGTATTTCAGAAGTGACAAGTCATCTCTGGTAAGTGAAGAACGCCTAGGAACACTAGTAAAAATAATTCAACAGAGCACCCAAGAGACAGAAGTCACTGTGACAGGAGTTCGAGAAGAGTCTTGAGCAGGACACTAAGCTGGTGGCTCACACGTTGAAGGAAGGTTCAGCAGAGCAGTCCACTGGAGTGTATTTGCTCAACTAGGGGAGAGCAGAGGTCTCTCTCCTCCACTTAATCATAACAATGGTTCCCCATTTATGAAGAATTTCTTCAAATCAGGAAGGACTCAATAAGGCAAAGGGCTTGTCCAGGGCACTTTGCAGACTGTCACATAGACTACCGCATTTTGTTAACTCTTCTGTTATCCACATTGATTGACCCACTTTTCAGATATCAGTGACTTGAAGTCACAAATATCCTCAGAACAATCTTCATGCTCACAAAAAAACTTGTTGTATGTTGTGATATATTAATAATTGTTTCTGAAAAAATTTGTACTTTTGCTCAGATTTAAATCTATGAGATTTTTCCTTGGACTTTTCCATTTTCTCTCCCCAGATAATCATTTATCAAACCACATGAACAATCTAGAGTCTGCAGAGAATAGTGAAGAACTATAGCCCAAAGATAGAGGAGACTGGGGAGGATGCCAAACAAAGGATTCCAAACAAAGGTCCCATTGAGCTACACTTTCTGGGCTTACAACCAAATGCAGTACTTTGGGCAACTTGGACTTGGTCTTGATAATCATTAGCTCTGGGCTGCTCCACATTGTATTGTGTTGCCCTGGCAGACCTAGAGGCAGGGAGGGGATTTATCTCAAAAAAGATTCCTTCCAACTTTCACCACACCAGCCTTCACTGGGCTGTAAAGAAGACTCCCCTTTATGACATATCTCTTGGGCAACAACAGATAAGATAAAAAGACAACAAATGTCAAATGAGAAACCATTGATAAAACTGTAAAGACACATTTCAGAAATCTCTATGGACCTTATGCCTTGTCAAACACCAACTGTGTTCATTGGTCCTCTTTGTCCACCTCTAGGTGGGAAAGTTAAAACCATGGGAGAGCCTGCTTTTTTAGAACATCACCTTGAAGGACTGGTTCTGTCCGTTCTTCATCTAGATAAATTGCCCTGTGGTATGATTTGACCTCTCCCGTAAGGTTGCTTTTCTAGTAGAGACACTAAAGCTTAAAAAAAATGATGCTACTTCTGCCATTGTGAAGACAAGGCAGCATTCTCAGACAAACTAGGCATGAGCTTGCAGAGTTCTAGAGAGATAAGTTTATGGGTTTTTTGTTTGTTTTCTGGAGCTTTCTTTGTATGTGATTGTATCAAGTCAGCAGGAAGCAGATTTAGTAAATAAACTTTTTCTTTTGGTGTTGCTTATAGATTGGCTTGACTGAATGAGAACAGGAAGAGCCAGTTGCTGCCCTTAAGAAATAGAATGTGTCCACAGATGCTAAGTTCCCAAGTCATCTCATAGAAACATAAATATGAAGCCAGTGCCTATCCACTATCCCAGATCCACACAGTCAAAAGACCCAAGAGAAGATCCCCTTATGAGAGGCAGAAACCATTGAAAGAGGGCAGAGAGAAATGCCCTAACTTACCTACCATGAACAGAATCACCCATTCTTTGACACCAGGTAAAATCTACAGTCATTGCCTCTTTCCTTTGTGTAATTTCAAGTTTTCTAGATATTCACTTTCCTGTGACCAACGCATCCTAGAAAAAATGAGTTAATGGATGGAGGATTTATTTTGTCTTACAGTTTCAGGGGTGTTCTAGTTGGTTTTTTGTTGGTGTGATAAACACCATGACCCCCCCAAAAAAACATAGGGAGGAAACAGTTTATATTATTAGACTTCAATATTCAGTTTATCATGAAGGGCAGGAGCTCAAGGTAGGTAACTGAAGCAGAGACCATGGGGGAAACACTGCTTACTGACTTTGTCTCTTCTGGCTTGCTCAGTGGCCTTTCTTAGACAGGCAGGCCATCCCACCTGCCCAGGGATGGCACCACCCACAGTGGGTTGGGTCCACCAGTATCAATCAATCAGCAATCAAAAAAAAATGCTTCATAGGCTTGCCCACAGTTCAGTCTGATGGAGTCAATTTGTCAGTTAGGATTCCCTATACCCAGGTGACTGTAGTTTCTATAAGGTTGACAAAATGTACCACCAGCACAGGGGGTTAAAGGCCACCAGGCAGAGATGACAAGATGGGGAGTGGTTCAGTATGTGGTAGTAGGTGCACATAGCAGGGGCTGATCGTATGGTAGTAGACTAGGAAGTAGGGAAGAAGGGAGAGAGAGAGAGAGAGAGAGAGAGAGAGAGAGAGAGAGAGAG
>LOEQ01014092.1:0-19132 GCA_001685075.1 Bramus lutescens | reverse complement strand
TGCCTGGGATCAAGCTGAGATGGTATAGGAAGTAGCTGGGGAGAGAAGCCCCTGCAGAATAACCAGAAATTTTATCGGGGGAAGGGGTGCCTGGGATCAAGCTGAGATGGTATAGGAAGTAGCTGGGGAGAGAAGCCCCTGAAGAATAACCAGAAAGTTTATGGGGTTGAGGAATGTCTGTGCTCCCTATCTGTGGCTTCTGCTGCCAGTCAGGAACACACTCACCCCACCTATGGATCTTCTGGTACAGGATCAGGGCCCCTTGCTGGCCAGGGACCCCACAGACAAAAGGCCTAGCTTGCTGCTTGCAGGCTTAGTGAAACAAAGGAACTCTGGCCCAGTTGCACTCACCACCCCATTCCAGCCCCCAAACAGGTTGAGCTGGGGGATCTTCTGGCCCCAAAGAAGGGAAGGGGTGCCTGGCAGCAAGCTGGCATGTGATAGGAAGTAGCCCAGGAGAGAATCCCCTGCAGAATGACCAGAAAGTTTAGGGGGTTGAGGAATGTCTGTGCTCCCTATCTGTGGCTTCTGCCACCAGTAAGGAACACACTCATCGTACCGATGGATCATCTGGTACAGGATTAAGCTGGTATTCTTCTCTTCCTCCTATTTCTATTATTCTTAGGTTTGGTCTTTTCATGGTGTTCCAAATTTCCTGGAGGTTTTATGTTAAGAATTTGTTGAATTTCACATTTTTTGATGACGGATATATTTTCTCTATCATATCTTCAGTGCCTCAGATTCTCTCTTTCATCTCTTGTATTCTGATGGTTATGCTTGCCTATGTTGTTCCCATTTGGTAACCATGTTTTCCATTTCCAGAATTCCCTCAATTTGTATTTTCTTTTTGCCTCTGTTTCAATATTCAAATCTTGAACTGTTTTGAACTCTTTATTTCATCTGTTTGATTTTTTTCTTAGTTTTCTTGGGTTTCTTTAAGACATTTATTGATTTCTTTCAATGTTTGGTTTGTCTTTTTCTCCATTTCTTTAAGGGAATTTTTATTTCTTCTTTAAAGATATCCATAATCCTCATGAAGTTACATTTAAAATCATTTTCTTCTGCTTCTTCTGGGTTAGTTAGGTTAGTCTTCCTGTTGTATAGCCACTGGGTTCTGGTGTTAGAGTGTTGCTTTTTAGGTTGTTGAATGAATTCTTTCATTGGCACCTACCCATCTCTTCCTCCAGTTGGTACTGGCAGTGTCTTTGCCTCTTGTTCCAATCCTTGCAGTTGCTGTCTGTGTCTTTGGAAACTGTTCTTGGTCTGCTCTGTACTGTTGCTGCTGTCTGTGTCTCAGGGAGCCACTGAGGTTTCTCTTGGCCTGTTCTTTTGATCCAGTCTCCTGGTCTGCTTTCTTGGTTTGCTCTCTCTCTCCACTCTGTGCAGTCACAGCCTAGGCTTCAGAGTAGTGTAGTTGCAGCCTGTGTTTCAGAGTTCCTCTGCTGTCATGGGGGATAAAAGTGTCTGAGGGCAGAGTGCATCTTGTAGCTTACAGGGTCACCTCTATTATTTTGGATGAGTAACCAGGGTACACCTGCTGAATCACTGAGAGTTCTCTTTTTTAATTTTATGAAAATGTTCTTCTGGTTTTCATAGTAGTTGCACTATTAGGCATTCTTAACAATAGTGTCCAAATGCATCATTTTGTCCACACTTCCACACTAGTCATCGATATAACTACCTATTTCATCAACCATCTATCTATGTGCTCTTCTTTCCATTTAGCTACTTTATTTGGAGGATCTCATGCTACTGTCAAATAATTCCAAACATTCATAACTTCTGGATATATTGGAAGGCTCACTTATAGTCCTAGAACCTTGCAAGGAAGCAATATTTGTTAGTTCCATAAAGAAGCAGGAAGATAACTGGTTGTTCATGGCATGACGTCAGAACTGAGGCTTGCCATTGGCTGCTACATGTTGGTGATGTTAGTGTTCTCTCTTTTGTGTCAAAATCTTGGCCCACTGCATTATTAAAGTTATTGAATTCACAGTAGATTCATGTCTGGTTTTAACAAACAGATTACAATAATCCATTATTTCTTAGGGACACTAGCAAAGTCATAGGTTGATATGCTTTTAGTTATACATTAGATACACAATTAGATACACATGCATTATTTCATTGGTGATAATCTTCATTTTCTAACAATACCATTATTAGGATTCCCTACAGTTTCATTGATGCAAACAGAACTATTATAATTTGTGTCTTATGATGACAATATACCCTGCAGCCTGAGTATTTGGAATAACTTGATAGCAGCATGAGGATGAAAATGTGTTGAGCCTGTATTTATCATGAGTAGGAAAGAAGACAAGAGTTATTGTGTTGTAAAACAACCATAGCTTCATAAGTGACAATGATTTTAGAAAGGGTAGAATTCGAAGCCTGAACTAGAGAGTCTCAGTCTGCTGTTGGGCAGAAGCTGCCTTCTAAATGGGATGACTTGCTTGATGCTAAGTTCTGTCTATTTCTGAAGAGCAGTTGCTTTTAGAAACATTATGGGAATCCTTAGTTGGAGGTCCTCTGTTGGAATAAAATACTACTTCAATTGTGTATAACACCAACTTGTTCTTTCATTTTGAAACAAACCTGTATGCAGGCAATGACTCTCCAGAGTTTCCCTGCTGTGTTATTGCCAACTCTAACAGCATTCCAGCAAGGTATGAACATTTTCCTCTCATGTCTCTTCAAGTAGTAGAATCTCCTCATTGGACATATTTAGAAAGATAAGATATCAATTGATGTAATCAATATGAGATTAGGTATGTGTAGTGATAAGGGGAGCGGGCCCTGCTTTTCGTCCCGCCCAGCTCCCGCACGGTTAGCTTATACCCCGAAATAACAACACACCAATTGTANAGTTTCTTTATTAACCAATGAAAGTAACATATAGACAGATGACCCTCCTACATCAGGTATGGGACATGTGCCATCTGCAATGTTCTTGCCATGTATGTGTATGGAAGGGTGGAATCATAGATGATTTTCTAAAAGTCCAAGGTACATGGTAAGATTTTAATTTTAAGCACTGTTTGAGGTCCTTGAGCCTCTCAACATCTTGAATACCTATGCATTGGCACCCTGCTCCTTCCATATATGTCTTTAAGATAGTAAGAAATGTTCCCCATTTGTTTGCATATCTTACCTACCAGATAACTCATAGTATACCAGTTCTCAGCCTGGTGAATTTTATTCCCTTGTCAATCGGTCTGTTTTTAACAAACCAACCATATCTGCCTGTAGGAACCAAGGGTAACCTGGTCCTTCAGCCCATATAGGGATCTGGTGTCAGGTTGTGTCTCCAATCTCTCAAGCTATGAGTCTATATGACAGAATAAAATCTAATTGTTTAGAGGATTCACAAGGAGGGGCTATAATCTCAGAAAATTATGGGCCTGATATCTGTGAAACCCATGGAGAGAAAACCCGTTGTGATGAAAATCCTCATCTTTCAGTCCCCAGGGTAAAGGATCCAGCTGTCTCTCTGGTCATCTCATACTGCTGAGGCTACAGACTCCCTTTCGTCAAAAGGGATACTAGGGAGTAATCATGACATGGGCACTCTGCAATTATCAACTTAAAGTTTTCCTCTGGACCACTGCAGCAGTTGAAGGAGGATTCTGGGAGTGTGGCCAATTTTAATTTAAGGATGCCATTATTTCTAGAAGACTGCAGTTAATAAGGGCAATGTAGCGATAAGAAGCAAACCATCACTGAGTTCTTTTATTAGGATTCCTGTAAATATAGGATTCAGCCATTCAGTGTAGAGTTGGTGCACTCTACACTGAGACCAAAATCAGCCATATTCTTGGGATTGAGAGTGGCACAGCTCTTGAACAAATAACTTACATGTTGCAATTGAAACAGGCTATCTGTTGATATGCTAAATGATAAAAAGCATCACTGAATGCATCTCAAGGGATTTTATTGGGATTCTGGTTAGGATTAGAACCTTGCTTGGGGTCACCTTTTTGAACTTGAACATACAATTGTTGGACATTCTGTATAATTTTGCATTGTATCCCACTTTTACAGTATCTTTCTCTGTGAAGTAAAAGTGAAGCTAAAAGTCCTTAACTGATGTTTGGTACACGAAAGGCTCGAATTTCCTTTGTCTCCAAAGCATCTAGTGCAGGGTGGTGCACCTAGAGCATGAATGTTGTATACATGTGTGTTAGTTGTTGTGCTTGGCTTGGTGAAAAACTCCAGGAACGCAATAGGATCTGCCATCTGGACTGATATCTCAGATAAGTTCTCGCATTTTCTTCTTTTGTTTTCTTTGCATGTGCATGGATGTGGTGTGTGTGTGTGTGTGTGTGTGCATTTTAGCATGTGTCTGGGAGTGTGCATGTGTGGGTCTGTATGCATGTATTTAGAGGTGAGAAGTTGGCACCCATGTCTTCTAGGATAGCTTTCTACTTTTTTACTGAGGCTAAGTCTCTTGTTGAATGCTGGGAAAACCAACAGACTGCCTTATGCACCAAGCTTTCAGGTGGGTGCTGGGGATCTGAGTTCCAGTTCCTTACATGTGTGTGGCAAGTTCTCTCTCCACTGATACATCTCCCCAGGTCTATATTGTCTCCTTGCGAATCTCCAGTTGTGATCTTGAAGCATGATACAAATAATAATATTCAATTAGGATTCAAAACACACGTTCAGTGAACCCAAGTAATCTGTAGAAAGTTTCTTTCTTTCTTTTCTTTTTGTTTGTTTGTTTGTTTTTCTGAGATAGGATTTCTCTGTGTAACAGCCCTGGCTGTCCTGAACTGGCTGGCCTTAAACTCACAGAGATCTACCTGCCTCTACTTCCTGAGTGCTGAGATTAAAGGCCTGTGCCACCACTGCCCAGCCTGCAGAAAGTTCCTTAACTGGGATGCCACAGTTTCTTGTAGGGACAGGAGAGTGACAAGACACAGAAGTGAAGAGAGGGTGCAGAAGTCCTACCCCTGGCTCCCAGAGTGGAGAGTTTCTGGCTGGAGGACTTACATGGAGGACTCCTAAAGAAGGGTTGCCGGCTCAGAAGGATTTGGTCCCACTGTGTGTAAAACCCACCAAGAGAGCAGGAGCATCTCAGAATATATGGATGGACTGGGTGGGCGTGTGCAGCATCTGGGTAAGTGCAGAGTTCGGTATTAGGAGTTTCAAAGGAAGCACCAGCAAGTTACAACAGTACAAACCCCCAAACTTTCCATCCTGCACTTCCAGAAGATTGCTTTTAATGCTCTTCTAAAGAAATGCAAACCCAAATTCAGCTCCAGAATGCATCTGCTCATTGTTGAGTTCCCAGAAAGCAGATTGCACCTTTTTTGGTTTTATATTTGCCCATTTATATTATGTTCAGTACAGTGCCTCATAGACAATACCACATAGACAATAGCTAGCAGAACACCGGGGAAGGGATTTAGAACAAAAACAAGGCGGAACCTAAAATAACCTCTGCAGATCAAACAGCCAGATGGGACAGTTCCCATCCGAACACCTACTAACAGCTGTACTTGCCTAAGTTTTAATTACCGGGAGAGAGATGCTTCTATCCACAAAAGAAAAAGCAGGGCAAAACCAAGCTTAAAGGTGGAGGGCCCTGCAATCAGCCAACAAACCAACCATCTTCTAATAAAATAAGCACATACTCCATTCGAACATACTCCATTTGATCGCGGTATGCACACTCAGATGTGTCAGTCCTAAATACTACTTTTAACAAGGTATTCAGTCCCTTAAACTTTCCTTTATGTTAGCAGCAGTTTGTAGCCAGAAGAGAAACTTCTCAATTTCTGAAGGCATTTTAAATCTACATTCACATCTATGATGGTTTCTCCTGTAGATATCCAGAAGGTAGAGGTTAACGATTTTACAATGGACAGGACCCACTTTTCTACGAAGAATTACCCAAAGTGCTAAGACTGGACAAAAGCCCTCTGTTGTTAAGAAATGATGACGTACTTCTGATAACAAACTCTTTAGTTACTTGTTGCTCAGTGTTAGCTTGTGAGTCATTGCTGTGTCCAGCAACTGAAAATGTGCCAGAGGGACCAGGGGTAGCTTACAGAGCAAGACTGAAAGCGACCTTGGCACTAATTTACTAACAGGGAGGGTTAATTCTTTGAAATTGAGAACAGCTACTCCGTAGGACTCCAGTTACCATAGTAACACAGGCTTCAATCACTCCTGATTAATATCTAGCAATTAGGATAACAAGGGAGCTTTCCCTTAAATTCCCCACCAAGAAGGGGAGTCATGCTATCAAGTGAACCATTCCAAGTGGAGCTGAATGAAGCCAATTTTCTAAAAGAGTGTGTGTCACTCTGGGGGCTGGCTCAGACGCAGCAATCCTGGGGCTGTACACTGTGAGCATCCCCCTTTCCATATGCTGATGATAAAGTGATTACCACGGCATCTCTGACCATCTGCTCCTGGCATTTCCGACTGCGAAGGTGAAATTGGCTTTGAGTTGCATCCAGCATGCTAGAGACTTTTTCGCTTTTGCGAACAGTATGCTGTTCCCTTATTTGAAGCCAGTAGCACACATGCAAATACCCAGACTAAGCTTGCTGTGCTTATTTGCTGTCTAAGTTAAATAACAGATTGTCAAATCCCACAATGCACATCTTTAGTGATGGGGGTAAGGTTATTTCTGCCTGAAACTGTTTTGTTTGTTGTTCACATTTTTTTGCAGCAGCTCCACAAATAAAATGCTACACTATCAATATTTCTTTAATCAAATGCATGATGCCATACAATTCTATGATGTTGTTCTGCTCTTATTTGTAAATTTTTTTATTTCTCATAAATATTATTTTATAGATCTAGAATTCCTGAGAGTAAAGGAGGTTTTGGTTGGAAGATGCATCATTTGTTGCCAACTTGGTTGAAATATCTCACTTTTAATGAGGACCGGTTCTCGTACGCTGTTGTTCTCACAGACTAGTGAGAACTCTAGAGACACCTTGGCAAAGAGACTGATTCTTAAAATCTTACATTTATTTTTAATTTTTTAAAAAACTTCTTCCCTCCCTCTTCTCCTCTCAAACCCTCCTGCTCCCTCAGATCCACTCCCTTTGTTTCCCATCATAAAAGGATAGGTCTCCCACTAACCAAACACGTCATTTTCAAGTGGTAATAAGGTAACAAGACATAGGCATATTCCCTCATATTAAGGCTGGAAAAGGTAACCCAATAGGAGGAAAAGGGTCCCCAAAGCAGGAAAAAGAGTCAGAGATAGTCCCTTCTCCCACTGTTAGGTGTTCCATGAGAACACCAGCCTGCACAACCATGACATAAATGCAGAGGACCTAGCACAGATCCATGTGGGCTCACTGAGGGTTGTTGGCTCAGTCTCTGGGAGCCCCACGAGTCCTACGTAATTGATTCTCTGGGCCATTTTCTTGTGGTGCCCTTGACCCTTCTGGTTTCCACAACCTTTCCTCCCCCTCTTTTTGAATGTGTCCTGAGGTCCACCTAATGTTTGGCTGTGGGTCTCTGCATCTGCTCCCATCAGTTGCTGGAGGAAAAACCTCTCTGATGATGACTATGCTAGACTCCAGTCTACAAGTATAGCAGAGTATCATTAGAAATCATTTCATTGACTTATTTTCTTCCTTTGCCCCTCTTTCCCTCCCTCCCTTCTTTCTTTTACTTCTCCCCCCCCAGCTGTGTTTGGTTATATCCTTGGTCTCTGGGCTATCCCACCTCTAGGGCCTGGCACTCCAGACGGTGTCAGTCCTGGGCTCTCTCTCACAGCATGGGTCTTAAATTCCATCAGTCATTGGCTACTCCCTCAGGTCATGTGCCACTTTTACCCCAGCACATCTTGCAGGCTGGACAAATTGTAGGTCGAAGGTTTTGTGGCTGGGTTGGTATGGCAACCTCTCCACTAGAAGCCTTGCCTGGTTACAGAATTTTTTATTATTTTTAAATTATGTATGTGTGTATGTGTGGTAGGGTATGCTCATGTGAGTGCAAGTGCTCGAGGAAGAGTCCAGAGTAAGGTAGCTGATCTCCCGGAGCCAGAGTTATAGGCATTTGTGAGGCAACCTATATAGGTGGAGCAAGAGTTACAGGCACTTGTGAGTTGCCCTATATGGATACAGAGAACCAAACTCAGGTCTTCTGTCAGAGCAGGACATGAACCCTTGATTCATCCCGCCAGCCCCCAAAACTGTCTTTTTGATAGTTCCTATAATTTCTCAAACAAATGTGCATTCCATGTCTCTTGTGTGACAGGCCCTGAATGCAGAGGTAAGCAAAGGAGATGTGTACATGTCCCAGTCTTCTGCTGTTTGTATACTACAGCAGTAACTGACTGTGGTTAGATAAACAAGGTACTCAGAAGGGAGATTAGGGAGGCACTGAATTATTCTTGGGGGTCTGTGGGGAGTCTTGTTCCCTACCCCTTAAAGTAAACAAAAGGACTGCTGATGAGAATCAGTTACCCAGTCTGAACTTTCTCTACTCTCATGACATCACTGGCCCACCAACGGATTTTATTAGGGGACTTTTGTTTTATTTCATCCTTTACAGCTTATAAATTAGAATGCCTGCAACGTTAGTCCCTCAGTTTCTTTACCCCAACATTTATTTTTTTATTTTGGATTCAGAAATATTAGTTGCAATATTTATGGGGCCCAAAGTAGTTCTGTGGTTTCTGGATATAATGTAGAGTGATGAAATTGAACTAATTAGCACAGCCATCACCTAACATATTTAAAATTTTGTGAAGAGGGCATTAGAAATTAGTGTTGGTGATGGAGAAGTGTATAGTATATAATCTTTGGTTATTTTTAGCGTGCTATACAATTTACTTGGGAAACATCATACTGTGGATGGTAGTTATCAGATGCTGAGAGAGAGTAGGCACAGGGGTTCATATGGAAAGGAAGAATAAAAGCCCTCAGGAAGAAGTGAGCCACTGTGCCTTTTCCTGACAAACTCAACCCATTTAAAAAGTGAGAGATTTAGCGGTTATATCACAGAAACTGTCATGACAAGAGCTTGGCTTAGGTGATGTCTTAGTGACCTTTTTTTGTTGCTGTCATAAAGTGTCATAAACGATGACAACTTAAGAAAGTGTAAGTTTATTTGGCTTACAGTTCAGAAGGCTAAGAGTCCACCATGGAAGGAAGGCAGGGCAGCAAGCAGCAGGCATAACATCAAGAGCAGGAAGCTGAGAGCTCACGTCTTCAAGCGAGCATGACATAGAGCAAACTGGATGTAGCACAAGACTCTAAACTCCTGAAGCCTGTGCCTCAGAGACATACTTCTGCAATGGCACTTATCTTAAAAGTCCCCAGACAACACACCCACCAATGGTGACTAATTATTTAAATATCTGAGCCTGCGGGGCATTTTTATTCAAAACACCACAGTGACTTACTAACATATAATTGTTCTACTCTTTGTATGTTCACATGGCGAAAAGCATAGAGTTTGAGCTATACCCCAAGCCGTATGGCAGATTCAGGTGTAACAAAGTGTTGGGACCTCGTATTTTGCTCGTGTGTTAGTCATCTAGAAAGAACTGCACATTAGATAGTTACTAAAGCAAAATTTTACAAGGGCAGTAGTACCATTAACAATGTCTGTGACCTTATGATACAATCATTATCCCCAGAGTCCCACCTCCTCACATCATCACATTAGGGGTTCAGATTCCAACATATACATGTTGTGGGTACACAAATATTCAATCTATGCCAAGTAGTTTAGAATATGTGAATCCCTCATCTTTATACACTACAATAGAAGCATATACCTAGAAAGTCTACTAATGCCCACTTCTCCATTTACATGATGGCAACACTTACATACATACAGTGTTCATGACTCTTGTTCTCATCGAAGTAGATCCAGAGGCTGGAGTGGATGTCTCTGGTAGTTTGAGAACTTCTCTCAACCCAGCTGTAGTTCCTCCATATACATTATTACAGGCATAGTGTCTTCCTAAGAGCTTGGTGTGTTTCCATTTTTTTTCTGAAGCCATTCCACACCTTCTGTTGTAGAGGGAATGGCTTCCCTCTAAAGACAGGGAGGTATGACTTCTCTTCCTTCCCTGTCCTCAAACCCACCAGCTCCCATTTCCATGCTCCAACTGCTTTTGGGAGAACCTGATATTGCTCTCAACTTGGAATGACCTCTTTGACCTACTCGTCCATGAACAATGAAATGGTGAAGTGTTCTCTTCTACATAGTTAATGCTCAATTGATTTCCTGTCTTAGTCAAGCCACCCCTGAGTATCTCTAATTATTAGTGTGCTTGACCTTGAGATTTACTAGAACTCATAGGAAGAACACCTGCTTCCTTTTTTTTTCTTTTTTACTCTACAGCAATCTCTTCTTACAAATGTTATCAGAGACACTGGGCTGATTTTAGTTTTTTTATGAGTTAAAATCATAACAGTTTAAAAATGAAAGGGAAATCGTAGTGGTGGTTAACTTTGACATGTGTTGGTAACTGGCTCTCAGCCTGACCTAGCTGCTCTTCCTTAAGGCAATGCACTCTCAGCTGTTGCTATGGGAAGTATTTGTGAAAACCATTCATAGTGGATGCTCCGTATCTATTGGTATCTATGAACTGTACTCACAGCTCAGAATCCATGACACCAGTGTGAGTCTAAAACTTCTAAGTCTGCTTCCTCATATTTACAGCTATACTTGGTCCTTAAGGGGAATGAGCACATAATTAATAACTCACTCATATGGACATAGCATATAAGTTTTAATCAAGGATATCTCTGAACGTGAAAAGGGCATGATGATATATGATTTCTTAGCTGTTGACATTTCTCCAGGGACCTAGGTTTTTACTTGGCTTTCTGTAACTTAACAGCCAGTGTCTTCCAGGTCTATCACAATTTCAAGTTAGTGCAAAGGACGTTTGAAGTGTTTGTGTTATGCCCTTTGAGTTAGTTGAAATGTGTATTTCCTTTAAAATCTCATTTTTTAGAATGATGAAATAAAAATTTAGTCAAATTTATTCAGAAATTTCCATGTCTGATAGATTTGTGTGTGTATGGGTGTGTGTGTGTTTCCCTTATGTCCCATGAGACAGTATTGCTAAAAAATAATGGCTTATGCATGGAGGAAAGATTTTATTAGAAAAAAATGGAAATCCATACAAGCAAAATATTGAAGAAAAACGTATTAAGCTCACATAACATTTCTGAATGCTCACTGTGAAGCATGTTGTGACCAGCGTCTTATGATGGGTTTGTTACGGGGATCTGTTTCTTGAGGTGAAACGTCTCTCTCCCTCCAACTATACAGTCACCATGAGCAAACCTAAAAGTAGCCTGATTAAAGAGAGGGTGGAAGACAGCCTGCTGGGCAGGTGGAAATGTGGATCCAGTACACTGCAAGTTACAGAAGAAGACTAGAGGCACCTAACTTTGAGGGCTGTGTTTGGGAGAGTCTTTTCAGGCTGGAAGCTGGAACAATTCAGACTCAGGTAGTTATCTAACTAGGAATCCAATATCAGGAGCTCTAGAAATCTTTCATAGAGTGATTCTTGGCCAAATCCATTTAATCAACACAGCTATATGAAAGAAAATGGACGTGCTTCACCTCCAACTGGAAAGGTTTCCTTTCTACCTTGGTGAGCAGTGGAGCTGGGGAGGGAGGGCTTTGCCTGGCCAGTTCATTGGGATTCTGAAATTACTCACATGACACCACATGTTGTCTGCCTTCCCTAGATGATGCCTTCAACATAGTCACAACTGTTTCAAGTTCTGTGTTTGATAGTTCCAATATCTGTAACATATTTGAGACTAAACTGGTGATTGCTTTGTTTCCTAAGAGTGTGCTTTACTGGCTGTCCTGCATCTCGTGCTTTTTGATGAACGTTGAAAGTTCTGTAGTGACAAACACATTCACATGTACACACACACACAACCCCCCCCACACACACACACTCGCATTAGTAGAGACCTTGGGTCTCATTCACTCCAAGCAAGCACTTCACCATTGACCTATCCTCTACTCCCTTCTTACTTTTTATTGTGAGGCAGGGTCTTCCTAATTTGCCTTACAATTCACAAGGTATCCCATGCCACCCTTCTGCATCAGTTACCTTAGGAGTTTGGATTCCAGGCTTCCAGATTAACCCACTTTTCCTTCTGCTGTATCTGAATTGTGCAGGATTGAATTCAGCTGAGCAAGCCTTGGATGTGTTTAGTATTTGTTTCTTTACACCAAGAGCTCTAATTTCGAGTATCAATGCTTTGAGCGGTGACCCGGCTCATCAGGGATTGATTAAATTTCCAATTTTTGCTTATATTGTTGCTTTTCCCTTTGAGTGACGCTCAAGTGAGAATCTTTCTCTCACTTTTCTCCCTCCTGTGTTCTATGACTGTTTGTACCAGGCGCTTGTTAGTCTTTCGGGAAAGAATATCAGGACGAGGTGATGTGTCTGTCATTTGCAACCACAGTACCATGAATTTCAGGAGTTTCTCCTTCAAAACACCTCTTCCAGACTTAGTTTGGCATAGTGTGTACCCTGTCCATTCCTCAGTAGAGCTTTCTTATTTCCTTTCAGAGTCACCTAGCTTCTAGAAGATCCAGATACTCTGTTTTCCTTCTCCCTGTAGATTAAGGCATTGCTCCATGGGTAGTATAGCAGACATTGATCTTGGAAGTTTGGGGAGTATTGCTGTCACCCGAGCTCAAGTCAGATGAGCCATTTTCTCTGAGTTCTTCATGTTTTCCAATTTAGTGAGTGGAAAAACCCATGAAATATAAATCTACAAATAAGTGCTAAGACCCTTGAATGTACAACCTCCAATGACATCATACTTTCCTTATAGCCTGAAGGTCTTTGGTGGGTCATTCAAAATTTTACCCTAGTTCTTATTTCTGGATTGCATGGTGTGTATTACATGTGTCTAGGTGAAATCAATGCTGGGGGCCTGCCTCTCTGGACTGCCTGTCTTCAGAAGTTTAGCTAGTTTCTAGTTTCTCCGTGCTATCAGACTTGCACACAACTGGAACAAGTTACTAGCGACAGTTCTATTTTTAAATGAAGAACAATGCTCTTTTTGGTAGTCTATGTTAGTACTGAAACTGGACTCACCTGTGTCTATTGGAAAGTAGATTTTGAATTCAGTTTCTAAATTCAGTTAATGGGCTGGAAGACTCAACACAGGAAAGATGCCAATTCTTCCAAAATTGATCTATAGATTTTCATAATTCATATCAAAATAGTAGTAAGAATCTTATAGGTATATTCATCTATGCTAAAAGTATTATTTGGAGTGTCAAAAGACTCATTCTAAGTATTGCTTTTGAAAAAAAGAATAAAGTAAAGGGAATTATTCCACCCTATGCCATATTGCACAGCCATATTAATCAGGAGAGGGTTGATGTGGGAGGGTCATCTGTCTATGTGTTATTGGTTACTAAAGAAACTGCCTTGGCCTTTTGATAGGCCAGCCTTTATGAGGGTGGAGTAGACAGAACAGAATTGTGGGAGGAAGAAAGCAGAGACAGGCAGACTCCATGCTTCTCCTACCCAAGACAGACGGTTAGACTCATGCTGGTAAGCCATAGTCAAGTGGTGATACACATTAATAGGAATGGGTTAATGAATATGTGAGAGTTAGCCAGTAAGAAGCTAGAGCTAATGGGCCAGGCAGTGTTTCAATGAATACAATTTGTGTATAATTATTTTGGGTGTAAAGCTAGCCGTGTGGGAGCCGGGCAGGACGAAAAACAGGCCTGCTTGCCTCATCACTACAAGGGGTGGATACACAGATCAATGGAACAGAAGATATACTTTCATAAAAGTAGATATACATGACCATGATCATACTCTATGGTTTTTCTTTCTTAGAAATACACAAAGCTGTTCTCATCAGAGAAAGGATAGCCTTTTTGACAAATGATGTTGGAACAATGGAATGTATGTACACCAAAACAAAAACCAAAAAACTCCACAAACCTTCCCAAGGAGTAAAACATTCTTATTCCTAAATGTAATATCTTACACATCAAAATGGATCATGCACTTAAAAGTGTAGTATAAAATTAAAAACGTATAGAAAAACAGGCATATAGACACTAGGAAGGCCTTAAGGCTAGACAGATATTTTGGCTATGCTACTACAAGCACTTTGAGAAGTTTAAGCAAAGGTGCCCAAAGGTCTATTAATGAAAACAGTCACTACATAGGGTCATATCAAACTTAAAGGAAACATTTCAAATCCTCTCAAAATTCAATAATAAAGAAAAATAATTTAGTTTGAAAATGGGCATAATGTGAGTAGATATTTTATCTAGGAGTGCAGATAATCGCATTAAAAGGTATTCTTTTAGTCATTAGAAAATGCAAATGAAACCATAACGAGACCAACTGTATACTTATTAAAATGACTGAAAAAGAAATGACTGATGATGCCAAAAGATTACGGTGCCTGACAACACAAAGGGTGAGCAACAAGTTGAAAGAATTCAGTTACTCATCCCTACTCATGCAAATAAACAATTGTGTGGCCATCCTGGAAAATGATTTGAGAGGGTTTTATTTTCTTAAGTAAAAGTAAGCATGTGTATGAATGACTCAGAGGTTGTACTTGGACATCTATCACTAAATAAGGAAAACTATGGAAGGAATATTATTTTAAGGTGTGCTTTTTGTTTATGTTGCATTTGTTTAATTCTGTGAAGCTGTGATTCTTTGCTTGTCTAGAACACCTGATGGTCTAATAAAGACCTGAGCATCCAATAGCAAGGCAGGAGCAAGGATAGGCAGGACTGGCAGACACGGAGTATAAATAGAAGTGAGGAAGAGGAGAAGAAAGAAGTAAAGAAAGGTATACAGAAACAGAGAAAATTAAAAGTTCAGAGGCAAAATTAACTGGGATAATTTAAGAAAGGCTGGCAAGAAACAAGCCAAGCTACGGCCAGGCGTTTATAACTAAAAATAAGCCTCTGTGTGTGATTTATTTGGGAGCTAAGTGGTGGACTCCTCAAAAAGCCAAAAGAGTAAAACAACCAACAATAAAAACTTACATTCATAAATAAACCTTTGTCTGAATGTTCATGCAACTTTATTTTTAATGGCTTGAACAAACCCAAAACAATTTTGTCTTTCAACCGTTAAGTTTAAAAACTATGGTATATCCATATTGTGAGATATCATGCAGAAATGATATGGAATGTCTTAATGATAACTGCGAGATCTTGGACAAATTTCAAGGACACTGTGCTGAACAAAATGCTAATCTCCAAATATTGTGCATTAATGATTCAATTATATATTGCTATTAAAATTATAGCTGTTAAGTATAAGGATGGAAGCTGGAGGTTGGTGAATCCACAAAATAATAGTGAGACAGAGCCTTGAGATATCAAAACTTTCTGACTCATAATTATGGCAATGTTTGTGTGAAATTGCAGGTGTACACAATTAACATAGACCTAGAAACATACACATATGTGCACACACAGAAACAGCTGGTTGTATACTGCTGAATTCTAAGTAAGATTAGTGGATTATATTGCCATTGTCAATTCCTTGTTTTTTTGTGTACAGTAGTTACATACGGTATTCTTTTATTATTTTTTTTCATTTACTTCACATCCTGACCACAGTTTCCCCTCCCTCCCCCACTTCCCCTCTGCTCCTTAATCCCATTCACTCCTGTTTTTGTTCAGAAAGGGGCAGGTCTCCCATGGATGTCAATAAAGTATATCAAGTTGAGGTAGGACTAAGCTCCTCCCTTTGTATTGAGGCTGGGCAAGGCAACCCAGTATAAGGAATAGGTTCCCAAAAGCCAGCCCAAGCATTAGGGTCAGGCCTTGATTCCTCTGCAAAGAGTCCACAAATAGACCAAGCGATACAACTGTTGCACATACATAGAGGGCCTAGGTCGGTCCTATGTAGGCTCCCTCGCTGTCTGTCCAGAGTCTGTGAGCTCCTATGAGCCTAGGTTAGTTGGGTTAGTTGTTTCTGTGGGTTCCATTGAGATGACCTTAACCCCCATGGCTCACACACTCCTTTCTCCCTCTCTTCAACAGGATTCTTTGAACTCAGTGTTTGACTGTGGATTCCTGCTTCTATTTACACCAGTTTTTGGAATAATGCACTCTGACGATAATTAGAGTAGTCACCAATATGATTACAGGAGAAGGCCAGTTCAGGCACCCTCTCCACTATTGCTAGGAGTCTTAGCTGAGGTTATCCTTGTGGATTCCTGGAGTTTCCCTGGCACCAGGTTTCTCCCTAACCCCGAAATATCCCCCCCCCACCGCATCAAGTTATCTCCTTCATTACTCTCCCAACCCCACTTCACCCCACCAGATCCCTCATGATTCTACTCCCAGCCCCCATTTTACCCAGGAGATCTCTTCTATTTCCCTTTCCCAGGGAAATCCATGTGTCCCTCTTTGGGCCTTCCTGCCCAAGGTGATCTTATCAGGAGAAATTGGAAGGACTTTTCCCCCTGGTTTTCATTCTTTTTCTTTTATGGTGCTGGGAATGGAAATCAGGGCCTTGCCCATGCTAGGCAACTGCTTTACAATTGAGCCACATGTATTGCTCCTCGTTGGGGAAAACAGAGTCAAGTGTGTCCTGGAAGCTCCATAATTTGTTCATAGAATGACTGTGACTTTGTGTGTGTGTGTGAAAGAGAGAGAGACAGAGAGAGAGAGACTTTCTATGACTCTGTAATTATTTAAAAATAAATTTAAGGAAATATATATTATATTTTCTAATACACAAAGCATTATAAATAATCTTAATCATGAAACAAGTAATATAATGTAACAACCCATCTTTTACCTTGAAAAACGAGATCTCAAAGATATATATTCATTTGTTTCAATACAGTTATGGGAAATCTTACAGAAAGGAAAATTACATGAATAAGCCAATTGTGACTCCAAAGAAATATCCCAAAAGGACATATCGGTTGATCACAGTAATTCAACAAAGGTGTCTTGTGTTATGATGGGCAAATTGAAAATCTTTTCTAAATCTCACTGTGGGATTATAAGTGTGCTAATTACTTTGTAAACTTAGCTGCTGGCTGGCGTTACTGAAGAAAAAGCCTTGTTATAAACTATGGCAATTACTTACGGTGTGCAATTGGTAATTTACAAATGGTCTCTAAAACCCAATTCCATTCAACTCAGAATTTCTGATAATCTCTACAAGATACAGTCTCTCTGTCTAGATGAATGGAGAGTTTCTTTAGGGAGCATGCATTGCCTTTGCACATGCTTCATATGGTGTCCAAAATTTCAAACACACTGTTAATAAGGCTTACCAAGTAACTGATAGATTTGTTTACTTTTAGTATAATTTGAAACAGTAGTTAAGGCTGTCCCCAGTATGGCTATTGTATAGAAGAGAGAACTGAGGTTACAGTTTGAATGCCCTGTCCACTGTCACACAGACATGGGGTCATAGATTCATAATTTAAACTGCAGATTTTTTAGAAAGGCATCTTTCTTAGCTTACAGTGGCGTCTTTTCTCTTGCCCTTGTTTCCTGCAAAATTCCTTGTTGTGCTCATTGGGTAGAAAGTACCCAACAGCCCTTGCTGATCAATGAGCACCATGAATTTAATCTTCACGCACAACTGTTCCAATTACAAGTTCTCTGGCCTCAGGGCTCTTGCCCACTGCCATGACAATAGAGAATGTGTGTATCATGCTAGGTCCCCAAGGTGTGTCAGTGATGCAGTCTGTGAGTCATCTGTGATCACCATATACCCTAGGATGTCCCTGCAGGAGCCTGCTCACAAGCCAATGCAAATTGAAACCATTTTTCTTAACCATAGGTAGATGTTAACCTGAAGGTTTTTTTTTCCTGGTCCTGCTTTCCCTGTGAGGAGCATCTAGCCAAGCTCAAGTTCAGTAGCATGTGAACGGATCCAACATCTAGTTGAGAATGATTGAATGCTCACAGTGCCAGCATAATTGCCAGCCAAGGTTGTTTCTTTCCTACTTGTAAAAGGGCCAGTACCCAGCAGTGACTCAGAGGCATCAGTGAGAGGCACTTTAAAGGTGACTAATGACAAAGGTAGAGAAAGGCCTCCATTGGGTTTCTACTTAAGCATGGCATCACCTTTGCAACTCAACTAATCTGCTGATGTGGTGAAAATTCATCACTGTGACAGATTCTCACTAATGGCCTTGATTAAATTGTCATTTCAAAAGGACCATTTATCTGCCTATGTAATGGGCATATTCATGTTCCTTGGTCACTACTTTCTCAAGAATTGACAAATGTGTGGGCATTTGTCCCATTGACAGCTGGCATCCAGGGTTGTCAATCTACTGCCTTGTGTCTCAAAGATGCCTGTGTTTCTGTTCTTTCATAGAGGGTTGCATATTCATGGTTTAAACATACTTCACCTTAGCCAATATTAAGGGCCTAATATAGGGTAGGGGAGAATGACCTGCTTTGCAGAAAAAGAACTACAAGTCTACATTTGGAATTTAATTCTTTCCCTATCACTGTCTAACTCCTTTTTTTGGGGGGGTGTTGATGTTTAGAGGAGAGATCTTGCGATGGAAATGATGAGCTTTAAATGAGGAGGCTACTGTACAAGGGGCTCAGTTCACTGGCTTCAGAATCAGAGCAGATGTACATTTCATGTGTGATCTCTTCTCCATAAGCTCTATGATTTTAGGGAACTTGTATTCTGTTCTATTTTTCTCATATAAAATGATGGTGCTAATTGAAAAATAATGCACTGGGGATGGGCTAGAGAGATGGCTCAATGGTTAAGAACTTGGACTGTTCTTCCAAAATATTGGGGTTTGGCACTGCACCCAGAGTTACTCACAATCATTTATAAATATAATTCCAGGAAATCTGACACTCTTTTCTGGCCTGCACAGGCACTATATGCATATGGTGCACAGGCATACATTTATGTAAGCACTCATACATGTAAAATATAGTTAATTCTTCAAAAAGTTTTAAAGTAGCTCAAAGACTAGAGATGGAGATTATAAAGAACACACAGTTACAGTGCTTAGCTCAGTGCCTGACACACACAGCAAGTATTCAATATAGGTCAGTGTTGATGAAACTCCAGCCATCTATTCTGTGTGCTTTGCACAATGCAGGAGTCTGGGCAACGCCTCCTTGTGCTCTTCTCTGTTGGCAGTGTTGCATAGTC
>LOEQ01014091.1:0-11777 GCA_001685075.1 Bramus lutescens | reverse complement strand
GCATAAGTGGTCTCGTTGTTCCTTGGGAAGGGTCTCCTCGGAAGGAAGACACCCCTCGGGGGTCTTTCAGCAGATATTTGCCACTTCCCACATTAATATTTAGCGGAACCGGGCACAAATCTTTCCATCAGGAAGGAAGTTGAAAATGAACATTTCAATTAGTTAATATTTTTAGTAGTTCTGGCTAAAGTTAAATCCTTGAATAATCAGTTTTCTTTGGACCCAAGTTCAACAGTTAACTATTAATTTCCTGCATTCTGAAAGGAGAATCAGCTCAGGATCCCCAAGACCAAGTTCTCAGAACAAAGGAGATTTGTTTGCCCCAGAGGGACAGAGGGCAGGGTATTTAATTTTATTTGGGTGTGTAAATTAAGTGAGCCAAAGTGGGCTGCCAATTGCTGTGCTTCAGTACTTTAATATCTGGACCTTGGTAATCAGCCTCAGGAGGAGGAAGTGCCCAACTAAGGGAATAGACTTGGTGGGGGTGGAGGTGGGGAGTAATCTAACAGGTTTTAGCAAGGCAGAGGGAGTTGGGGAGAAGGGCAAGGCCTGCCAGAGCTATGTGCTCAGAGTGGACTAGGATCCCTTCAAGAATAATTAACAGTTAACTTTGTTTTTGTTTTTAGGAATATTCTTTTCTTCTTTTGTGTGTGAGTACAGGTGCATGTTCACATACAGCCAGAGGTCAATGTTGAGTGTCTTCCTCAATCATGCCCCACATTATCTTTTTGAGATGGGTTTCTCAATGAACAATGAACTTGGAATGCATTGACCTCTGCTAGGCTAGTGCTATTCTGTCCCACCCCTCCCCAGTCCTGGGATTAAAAGTGTGCCACCAGAATGCCAGCGTTTACTTGGCTAGAGATCAAACTCAGGTCCTCATGCTTCCACAGAAATCCAGCCAGGTTTAGATAGTAAAACTGTCTCTAAAATGCCTAAATAAATAATTAAATGACACCCCCAAACTCTGACCTTACATCAATACTCCAAAAATGGATTCAAGGGGTCAGTGGATAATGTGATTCTGATTTAAGTATTTTTTTATGTGTGAGTGTTTATCCTATATGTATTTAGGTACACCATATGTGTGTCTCGTGCAAGCAGAGGCCAGAAGATCCCCTGGAACTGAAGCTGCAGATTTTTGTAAATCATCATGTGGTTGCTGAGAATCAAACCTGGTCCTCTGGAAAAGTTGCCAGTGCTCTTAACTGCTGAGCCATTAGGATGGTTAGTTTTTTTTTTTTTCCTTTGGTTTTTCAAGACAGGGTTTCTCTGTGGCTTTGGAGCCTGTCCTGGAACTAGCTCTTGTAGAGCAGGCTGACCTCGAATTCACAGAGATCCACCTGCCTCTGCCTCCCTAGTGCTGGGATTAAAGGTGTGCACCACCACCGCCCATTTTAGGATGGTTAATCTTGATTGTCAATTTGCTTGGCTCTGGAATCAACTGAAAGACACCTCTGAACAGATCTTGTAGAATATTCCCAGGAAGGATTAAGTGAGGGGAGAAGACTCCTCCTCAGACTGGGTGGCACTTTCCACCCAGCACTTTCCACAGCACCCCAGAAGTAAAGAGATCCAAGGAAAAAGCAGTGGTGCTTGCTTGAGTGTGCTTATCCCTAATGACATCCCAAGATTCTCCAGGGATTTCTGAGGCTTTCAGTGTCATCTTGGGATTGTTGAGGTAACTAGCCTCACAAACTGAACAACTACTAGGTTCTCAGTGTATAGACTACAATCTTTGGATGACAGGTTCTGTTGTGCAAACCAATGAAATAAATCCCATTATAGCTATGGGTTCTGTTCCTCTGGAAAACCTTGCCCAGTTAAATGGACCTCTTGTTGTAGGGAAAAGCTGCTTGTTCATCCCGACTGCCCTGCTAGCTTAGCCCCAAAATAACCACACAGAAATTGTATTCATTAAAACAATGCTTGGCCTATTAGCTTTAGTTTCTTATTGGCTAATCCTTATATCTTAATTTAACTCATTTCTATTAATTTGTATATCGCCACACAGCAGTGGCTTACCGGAAAGGATTCTAACTGGTGTCGTAGAGTCCGTCTCCTAGGTACCGAAGAGGGACTGAGAGCTTTCTTCCTCCCAGAGTTCAGTTCTGTCTTCTCCACCTACCTAAGTTCTGGCCTATCAGACCAAGGCAGTTTCTTTATTCATTAACCAATACAAGCAACACACAGAAAGAAGGACCTTCTACACCAGCCTCTTTGTTCCTATTCCTAGTAGCCATGTAGAATAAATCTCCATTTTCTGCTTTGCACTATTGCTTACCTCTTTAATGGTCTGTTGAAGATGGATGGCTGAGCCTAGCTGGTTAGGGTTGCTGGCCTTGGGCTTTGACCCTGAGAACTCCAGTAACAAGCTGAGTATGTGACTGACAGGTTATCTCTGCCTTCTGTGACAGCCCCCACCCAACCCCCACACACTCTGAGCCAGACTTCCTGATCCAGGAGACCTACAGGTAGCTAACATTTTGCTTTTTTTTCGAGAGGGTGAGTCCCTCTCTCACTTTTGTTTGTAAAGTTTTCCTTTAAAGTCAGATTAAGGCATCATCTCTTCTGCAGTAGATATCCTTTCCTTCACGACGTGGCACCATTTGATACATGTCTTCTTACCTATGTCTGAACTGTCCCAAACAACCCAAACTAGGCTGATTTAGCTATGATTCCTTGAGTCCAAGGGAACACTTTGATTTGACCTGGCAGAATATCTATATCTCTATCTATATCTCTATCTCTATCTATATCTATATCTATATCTATATCCCCATCTGCTTGCTGCATGCATGTCTGATCTTCAGTGTGAGCCTGTGCTGATAAGGCTCCAGTGTCTAGCCCGACATGGAACCCTGCTGGTTTTACCAGGCCACTTACATTAAAAAAAAAAAATCAGGGAAGATCCAACCAAAACTATTATATAATTTTCTGCCTCCTGGATAGAGTGGAAAAAGTCATTATAAAACTCCTTAATTTTACTAAGTTAAGTCACTGAAAACCCTGCTGTCTTTCAATCTAGGCTTGCTATTACCACACCCAAATACACATACCTGGATCCTGAGCATCTGAGGGTACCAAGCCCTTCTTGGCTGGAGTTTTTTAAGCCAAACCCCTCCGGATACTGGGTAAAAAGTTCAGGAACTAGATTCAGGAGCCCTAGAATCCTTTGACTGCTTTAATATACGTGTACATCAAGGTCTTTGGTGACTTCAAGAGCCAGCCCAAAGGTCCAAACTGGGAGAGGACAGAGAGAAAAGAAACTCAGTTCATGTCGGGCGCTTCCGGGTCCCTTTAGATCTATGGAAACCCTAGAGCTCCATCTAGTGGTGATTTCATACTAAGGCCGGGCTGTCCAATCTTTTCGTTTCTTTGTCCCACACTGGATGGAGGAAGACTTGTCTTTGAGCCATACATTAAACATACAAATACAGAAGCTACAAATCTCCGCAATTACAGAGAAGGAAAAAGCCCTCACATAACAGTCCTCATCAAACCGTCTCTGTACATGCCTTTCTTAAAATCTCCAAGCAGAGCTGAGCATGGTGGAGCATGCCTTAAGGCAGGCTGAGTTCAAGGCTATGCCTTGTCTACAGAGTGTGTTAAAGGAAGCCAGGACTACACAAAGAAACCTGTCTCAAAAATAAAATCACTAAGTAGGTCCAAGGTTTTCAACTCCCTTGTCCCATAGTGAACATATGTAAGAAATAAAGGTTCATTTTTCAAGACTATTTTTTATTGTTTTTGTTACACTATATATTTGACTTCTCTGTTAAAGGCTAGACTCACAAGAATATTTTTAATGTGACTAAAACAAGGAGACAAGAAGGGCAACAACCTACTTGACTGTTGACATTGCACTTGGGGATCTAATGCACCAACAGCTAGCTGCTTTGGTAGAAGTATAATATGTGTGGTTCTGTCTGAGTTCACAGGTGCTTGCCAGGCATTTTGGTTCTAATTTTACTAGATATACTTTATTCTCAAAAATACTTGCCCAGCCATGTGGTGGTGGCATATGCCTTTAATACCAGAACTATGGAGGCCAAAGGCAAGCTGATCTATAAGTTCAATGCCAGCCTGCAGAGTTAGTTCCAGGACAGCCTGTGATACACAAAGAAACCTTGTCTCGGGGGNAAAAACTTGCTCAACAAGCAATGACATGAATAGATTATGATTGGGAATGGAGGGGTAATCGTGTCTAGAGAAGCAAGATCTAGAAAAGCTGAGTAAAGAGATTTAACCAAGCTTTCTCTTAGGTTTAATGTCTAATTGCATCTTCGTGCATTCTGCTTGAAAATTGGTTTATTTTTGTGAACTGAAAATGGAGTTGAAAATCTATTAAAATGTTCATTATTTTCCTAGAAATCTTGAAATTTGTTTTCAAATTCTGGTTCCAGATTGAAAAACAGACTTACGCTGTTTACAGGTCTGTGCTTAGCCAATGTGTTGAAATACATACAATTGTTGGCCTAAATTTGATCTTGCCATGATCTTAGCTTTATTTGGAGTGATGTTATGATTTGAAATATAAATATTGATAAATTGATTTTCACCTTGAAGGTGCATGTTTAACTCATCTAAATGAGTAGTTGAATCTATTAAAAGAGGCTAAACCTGCAAGTCAGTATTTCAGATTTATTTTATCATATGTGTATGAGTGTTTTGCATACATGTATGTGTACCATGTACATGCCTCGTGCCAGAGGTAGCCAAAATAGTGGCTGGAACTGGATTCCCTGGAACTGGAATTACAGACAACTGTGAACTGCCATGTGGGCCTTGGGAATCAAACCCAGACCCCCTGCAAGAAGAGCAAGTGTTCTTAACTGCGGAGTCATCATTTCTCAGTCCTGATTATGAATTTTAAGGATGGCCTTGGCAGCTGTCCTTGGCCAATGCACACTTCTTTGCCTGGACTTATCTCCCAACAGGGAGAGACAGAAGATCAGGCACACTCTTGGGGCCATGGGGTACCTACAGCTAGGGAAAGGAAAAGGGGAAACTGAATCTGATTTCTCAGAGCCATGCTCAATCTCCTGGGGAAATCTGCCCATCATTTCCAGATGATCAAGGAAAGGAGTAACCACACTTGGGGGCCCTTGTTAAGAGAGACAGGCAAATTGAGCAGCATCGTGTGTTTATCTCTTTCCTGGCTGGCTCACCAGGTGTTATAGGCATGAATATGAGTCCCAGGCCATATGCTCAAGTATCCAGTTTTTTTTGTGTGTGTGTGTGTACTGCAGCAAAGAATTAGATCAGAGGCATGGCCAGAAACAGAGAGACAGTTTAAGAAAGAGAAAGCACTCCAGAAAATGTGAGCGTGCTAGTGAGTGGAACCCCCAAGAGCGCCAAGCCATCAGTCCTATGACTCTTTAGAGGTCATTCAGGTAGTCCCCACCTGTCTTACGTTTGTATGTTGTCCTTTTCTTGAGTATGAAGTCCAGGTGAGGCAGCCCCTCCAGCCTCTCTCTGCCAACTGGATTCTTTCACTTGTTAACCTTGGTGCATCTTTCTGTCGCTCTTCCCCGCCCCACTCCCACTCCACTCAGGATTTCTCCTCATCTCCACTCTTGCACTCGCTGTTAGCACTGCTGACGGTTACACACCTCTTACCCTGCCTTCCTGGAATCACCACGTGGTGTCATTTTAGCTGTTAGGACCCTCCTAGTCCTGCTCACTGTCATCTCTCTTTACTACCTTCTCAAACACATCTATGATCTGCTCATGCAACACGTTCCCTTGCTGTCTTTGACTTCCTTTAACTCATGACGGACTCTAGCAATTATCCGGCCTCTTTATTCAAACGAACCCAATCACCTGCATCCCTCTTTATACATTTCCAGCGAACCCTCCTGGAGTGGGCTCTCTTAACTGAATCTAAACATACATTTTGTTTCCTTACATCTCCTTGCTCACCAGTTGAGGGTATAGTCTTGCAGCTATTGGTCTCCTAAGTATGACAGTCCAAGGGCTTACTTGCCTTACTGGAACGCCATGCTTTGTCTGGGTCAGTCAAGTGGAAATAGTGCACTATGTAGTTAAAAGCTCAAAAGCCAAATGTTATTGAAGACGGGTAGCCTCTGAAAACTGGATTCTATGGAAGGGCATAGGACCTGGCTCTCCTGGTTAATGCCGCACCTAGATCTACCTGCTGGCATAGCTCTTCTCTTCTTTGGCCCTTGCTTTCTTAATCTTCTAATGTGATTGATAGCTTCTGAATTATAGGCCATTAAGTCCCAGATGGTTTTAGAATATCACCTATTACCGTCAGCTCCAGTGCCTGCCTCACCTCCCTGAACCCACTACAGTGCTGCCTGTGATAAGCACCCTTTCCCCTCTCCAAAATGCAACTCAAACCTTCCGTGCCTCAAGGTCCTACATCCCTATGGCTGACCAATGGCGTCAGTCAGGTGCCCTTCTCAGCTCCGAAGCAGGCCCTGAAGAAAGAAGATCTTGATCTAGTGTCAGTGATTTGGCCTTGCTGATCTGGCAGGTGAGAACTGTGGAGACTAAAAGGCCAAAATAAAAGCACACCTCACCCTTCAACACTCAGAACCTGATTGCTTCAAGCTGGATCCAGTAACTTGTGATGGCTTTGCATCATGGGATCCTCCTAATGATCCGTGGAGCCTCACCCAAGAGGCCAGAAGTAGGGAGGATAAATGCTGCTGCAAATATATTACATATCAGGATAGTGACATGGACGCTTCCTGTCTATCCAGATATGACATAACACAAATGCACCATGAACTAAGACCAGATGACTTCCCCCATGGCTATAAAACCCTTCCATCTCAGGAGGGAGATTCTCTCTGTGAATTTTCTTTCTGTGTTTTTGTTTCTCCTGTAATACACATTCTTTATTAAACGTCATATCAATTCTGATTTGGTAAATAGTTTACCCCTACACCATCAGATTGCTATCCATAGCCTGACACCCAGTAGGCACAGAAGGGAAGACTTGTAGATTTGAGTTCTGTTTTACCAGATGAACAGTAAAACTTTACACTATTTGACTCACTTTGAGAACAGAATTTTAAAGTAACTGAACAGCAAGACCTTCCAGAATGCAGAAGGTTTTTTTTGTTGTTGTTGTTTTTTTAAGGATTCACACTTAACGTTAGATTAGGTGTAGTTTTGTTATTTTATGTATTTACTTGTGAGAGAAACAGTATCTCATATAGTCCTGGTTGGGCTTGAACGCCATAAGTAATGGAAGGTGACCTTGAATTTTAGATTCTATTCCCTCTACCAGAGCAAGCACTGGGATTGGAGGCTTGTATGCTTCCCAAGGTTTTGTAGGATCAAAGTCAGGGTTCAGTGCAAGGAAAGTAAGCAGTCTTCCAACTGACATACATCTCCAACTCAGTCTGTGATATGTAAAAACTATAAAAATATCCTAATGTTGAGTGAAGGGCTTAAATAACTAATGAAACATTGGAATGAGAACAGAAAACAAGGCTTCAGGACTCTGTCAATACAGACTAGACACACTGCCCAGTGAGAGCGACTGTGTGTGCATATTGCTGCACCAGCAGATTATATTTGGTTAGGTTCCTTAGTTGCTGAGCCAGGAACGCAATGTAAACCACATCCTGTGGCCTGACAGACTAGTAATCTTAGGTTAAGTTGTCACTTGACCTTTTCTTACCACCCCACCCTGACCTCACCTACCCCTTCCCAGCCTGGGCCTCACATGGTTCAGTTGGGGATGCTTCTCTCAGCAGTTCAAGTCACAAACCTTCGGCGAGGCCCTGAACAAATTACCCTGAGCCACAGCCCATTGAGTCCCAGGCCTACCTCAGCCCCTGTTCTGTTCCTCCTCCGTTGTCCAGCCTCCACCCCCACTCCTACCCTCTCCTCAGAATTCCTGGCCTCTGAGGTCTCAACTCTCCCAAATATGTGACTTCATCCCCCATTCACGGTACCTCAGTCTGGGGATGCCCAGCCTCCAGAACGTGTCCATCCCAGGCACGCCAGCCCTTGAGTGCATGGCTGTGCTGGTGTGTGAGAGCTTCTGCCTAGGACGCAGTGAATGGGTCCTGGTTATGTGTTTCACACTCTGGCTGCAGCAAGTTGGGATATCCCTCTAGCTGGGCTCAGGGACAACTGGGAGGATGGGACACTCCAGGAGTGGGTGGAGCCAAGGAACCTGAAGTTTACCCTAGATTCTGTCACCCTTGGGCAATACAAGGCTAGGCTTGGGTGGCCTTAGATCCAGGAAATGAAAGGCCTCTCCCTATCACCCATATGCCATATTCCTTCGGGGATCTGGAATCATGACTGTCCTTGTCCTGACTCTTTTCAGAGTAGGCGAATTCTTCTTGTTGATTCACCACGATTTGTCTCTGACTCACCAGTCACTTCCTCTGGGTGTCTAGGGACACTGCCATCCTGACTTCACCTCACTACTTCCCTATAGTGCCAACAGATTCAACACTTGCCCAGAAGGCCCAGCTAGGGCATTCCTGCTCTAGGCCAGACTACACCAGCCTCACCCTGCTTTCTTCCCTGTTCCCCAACCCTGGTGCTTCAGGCCTATTCATAGAGAATCTTAGCATCTGACTCTATTCCTACCCATTTATCCACTTATCACCCCATAAAATCTGCTCATTCCTTTGCTTCTTCACTATCCTACAAGAAGACCAAACTGCCCCACCCCTTCCTCTTCCATTTGGAGGCCACTGCACTCAACTCTGGACACCCACTCTGTCACCAGGGATTCTCCATGGCCCCAAACCTTACTCAGGTCCTTGTTTAGAACTAGCCCCTCTGTTTTGTCCTTAATAACTTATTCCTCTGTCTTTTCAGGCCCCTCTGTGCTCTCCTAGTTGGCTTTTGGCTCTTTTCTCTCTATTCACCCCATGTGTATTGTCATTCATCCTTTCCCTCCCTGGGAAAACCTCACTGAGGCTTGTAACTAACTTCAAGCTATATGTATTGGACAGCCACATTGACACTTGGTGCCTACACCTCTCCTGAACTTCCCATGGAAACTCAATCCATGTCAAAACTGAAACTGATTCTGGATCTGGTAGCACAGGCTTATTTTCCTAGCTACGTGGGAGGCAAAAGGAATTTGAGTCTATCCTGGGCTAATTTAAGGCCAGCCTGAGTAACTTAATTTACATTGTCTCAAAGTATAGTGAAAGGAGGGCTAGGCCTATAGCACAGCGATAGAATGTTTGCCTCACATTCAGGAGAACCTAGTTCTGTTTCCAGCACAAATAAATAAACAAGGACTGCTGAGATGGTTTAGCTGGCCAAAGCATTTGCTCTGAAATCCTAACAACCCCCAAAACCTACCTAAAGGAGGAAAAGGAGAACCAATTTCACAGATTTGTCTTCTTAACTCTACACACACATCGTAGCATAAGGCCATCCCCCTTAATAATACAATTTTTAAAGATTTATTCACTTTTCTGTTTTCCCACCCTGTTTGTCACACTCATTCACCTCTTGGACCAAGTCAGACACCTGGAGTCAGGCTAGCGTCCACCTAGTCTACAAGCCACAAGGCTGGCTGCCCTCTTTCGTAAGTGGAAAAGGCTCATTACTATGGTTCTCCTCTTAGCTCCTTTTATCCTAGGGATGGCAGCGTTGCCCCCGTCTTGTTCCCACTCCTACCAGTCTTCTCACTGCTGTGAAGCATGCTTTCCTAGCTGAATTCTGCTGCTGAGTGCTTTAGTTTGCTTTTCATTTTTTTCTTTCCCTTTCTTCCTTCCCCTCTCCCTCCCTACCTTTCTTTCCTTTTTTTTCTTTTAATTGAGACAAGGTCTCTCTACATAGCCTTGGCTGTCCTGGAACTCACTGTGTAGACCAGGCTGTCCTAGAACTCATAGAGATCTGCCTGCCTCTGCCTCCTGAGTGCTGGGATTAAAGGGGTTCACTACTATGCCTAACTCTCTAGCTTGCTTTTTGTTGATGTGATAAACTTTAGGATCAAAAGCAGCTGGTATATTTCCTCCTGTGGGTCATTTCCTCAGCCCATCCTCATTCCTCAGTTCTCAGTTTTAGTGTTAAGGACTCTGACACCTTTTTGGGGGGCCATATCCCTAAAGGCAAACTTATTGTTCTGCTTTTCCTTATATTCAGTGCTGATACTGCACACACCTCAACATATTTCATCTGTTTGCACGTCTGTACTGAGGCCAGAGACTGTCTCCAAGTGGTTCCTGGCCCATTCAGTAAGTAAAATAAGTCTGTGGAACAAATGAGACAATTATGCCACACGTAGCAATTTTCCCAATTCTAGGTAGTCCGTATAATAAAGTCATCAAAGCCGATGACCAAACATCAAACTATCTAAAGAATAGGATTGCAAATGTTCTAAAGGACTTTGACTATGACATTATATAGTTATCTCACAGGCTAGGAAATACCCCTATCCTTGTTAAGGTCTAATATTGTGTTTAGACACGCTAATGGCCTGGGAAAACGGAAGGGGCACTGTGTCTTTTTGGAGAGAAAGTCCGGGGAATGCTGCAGTGATAGCCAGACAATAGAGTTCTGTTCTACCCAATCGCTTTTCTCCTTGAACTCAGCAAACAGATACCTTTCTCCCAAGAGGCTGGGGTTCTCTGGTTCAGGGTGGGGTGGTGCCATGCTTTGACTGTCCCCTGACAAAACTCATGCTGAAGCCAACCCCTCATGTGAGGTGTTATAGGAAGTAGGGGTCTTTATGGAATGATTAGGTCATGAGATCTTTGCTATAAGTGAGCTAATTCATTCATGTACTAAAGGATTAATTGGGCAATGGGGTGTCTTTTTTGCCCACCTTATTTCTCAAGACGGCTCTCTGTGTAACCCTGAATGTCCTGTAACTCTGTAGACTAGACTCAAACTCACAGAGATCTACCTGTCTCTGCATCCTGAGGGCTGGGATTAAAGGTGTGTGCCACCATCTTGTGGCTGGCTATCTTGAACAGGTCTGTTATAAAGCCCATTCATCCATGCCTTTTGTGTGTATGCCATTCACAGTGTTGAGCCCAGTACCTCATCAAGACTCCGCAGAGATCACACCAACAAGAAGACCCTCCCTAACATACAGTCACTCATTCTTGAACCCTATATCTTTTAGAATCACAAACTAATTAAGTTTCTGTTCTTAATAAAGATATATTGTATGTAGTACTCCGTCATGGTAACAACAACAATAATAAAGACTAAGACAAGTAGGCAATACAAAGGGGAGCTTTCTGTCTTTGTTGAAAAGAATGAAAACATCAAGACCCAGCAGTACCACTCTTTGGCATATACCCAAAGGATGTACGCTCATACCATAAGGACATTTGCTTGACTGTGTTCATAGCAGCATTATTCGTAATAGCCAGAACCTGGAAACAACCTAGATCCCCCTCAACCAAAGAATGAATAAGGAAAATATGGTACATTTACACAGTAGAGTACTACTCAGCAGTAAAAAACAATGACATCTTGAAAGCTGCATGCAAATGGATGGAATTAGAGAAAAAAAAATCCTGAATGAGTTAACCCAGATCCAGAAAGACAAACGTGCTATGTATTCACTCATAAATGGATATTAGATGTAAAGCAAATGGTAATCAGCCTATAGTCCTTGACCTCAGAGAAACTAGGTAACAAGGTGAACCCTAAGAGAGTCATACATCAATCCCCCTGGGAAGGGGAAATAGACAAGATCTCCTGAGAAAATTGGGATCATGGGGGCAGGGGAGAAGAGAGGGTAGGAGAGGGGGAGGGAAGAGGAGAACCTGAGGGAACAAGATGGTCAAGATAGGGGAAGGACA
>LOEQ01014090.1:3602-19143 GCA_001685075.1 Bramus lutescens | reverse complement strand
GGGGGGGGTCATGTCATGTCTCTCTTGGACAGGTGGTCCTGGGTTCTCTAAGAAAGCAGGCTGAGTAAGCCATGACGAGCAAGCCAATAAGAAGCACCTCTCCATGGCCTCTGCATCAGCCTCTGCTTCCTGGTTCCTGCCCTGTTTGAGTTCCTGTCCTGAGCTCCTTTGATGATGAACAGCACTGTGGAAACACAAACCACATAAACCCTTTCCTCTCCAGCTTGCTTCTTGACCCTGTTATTTCATCCCAGTAATAGAATCCTAACTAAGACAGCGTGTCTGAGGGATGCCTAGCTAGGCCTTCCATTTTTGTGGTAGAATCCTGATTGCAGATGCTTGGAGGCAAACCAGAAAGAAAGATGTTAATATCCAAAGGCATTATTACCAAAGGAAGGGCTTTTGGGGGGACTGGTAACTTCCTCTTCCCCTCTGCTCTGAGGTGACATAATCCATGTATGTTATTCATATTGACTCCCAGCTTGGCAGCTAAGCCTCTGGGCATATCTGTGAGGGAGTCTGTAGACTGAATTAATGGAGGTGAAATGACCCATTGTAAGCAGGCGGCACCTTCCATGTGTTAGGGCCACAGACTAAAGAGAAGAGAAAGGTAAGCACCGAAGCTTCCAGCACTCTCTGCTGTGCCTGCAGTGAGACAGGACCAGCCACCTCGCTCCACTGGCGTGACTCATCTGCCGTGGTAGGCCCTACCCTCTAACTGTGAACCAGCATATATTCTCCTTATGTTAGTTGTTTGTTCCAAGTATTCGTCATAGCGGCGGGAGTAACTGATGCCTAACGCATGGTTTCTCTAACCCTGAGCTCACCCGGACTCACAACTCTCTTCCTCCTAGTGTTGAACTCCATACATTTCCTATCCTACCTCCCAATTAGATGTGGACAAAGGCCAAGTGGCAGCCAGTACAGCTTAAGCAAAAGGATGACGTTTCTCCTGCAGCTCCTACACCCGCCCCCTCCCGCCGTGTCTACTGCTCACTCCCCTTCTCTATGACTCCTGTTCACACATGCGCAGTTGTCTTAGCCGAGCTGGAGAAGGCCTTGCCGTGCTTACTTTTAGAATGAACACTCGGGAACTCACTGCAGCCTGTAGATGTCCAAACTGTGCTGTAAGGGTTTCCAAGAGCAGGAAATAAATTCTGTTATGTTATGGTACTGAGATTTGGACTGAGAAGAATATATATTAGTTCCAGTAGCTAGAACTATCTGTGATGCTATAACATTTCACTATTCTTATCTACATTCTACCTATAATGTCACTTAGCATTAAATCAATTCACTTTTTGTAATTCTTTTAAAAGAAAGCAAACTGTATATCTTTACCATGAATGGAAAGCAGTAACATCATAAACAGCAGCAACTAAAAGTAGCTGAAAGAAAGCCAATAATGTTATTCCTCTCCACCTAGATATTACCGCCTGAAGTTTCTCAGAGGCATGCTGTGTAGGAAGGGAGAAAATTAGGCACTATTAGAAAGGTGTTAAAGGCATATTAGCACCAAGCTGAGATTTTTTCCTTGACAGAATCAGAAGAGTTGAAAATACTTGTGATTCGGTGCTGTTTAATGTGGTGTCTATGCCATCTGAAGCTGTCTGTTTTTATTAGTGGTATGATATCCACACTTGGGAATCAGGACTCCCCAGCAGTAACTAAGAATGAAAATGAGCTGAAATGCATCACAGAGAGTGTTTGTCTGCCACAGGAGGTGAAGGGAGACGTCGTCTCTGTTAGACGTGGATAAAGCAAGTCTTCTGTGAACTCAGAAAGATGGCACCTTGTAGTTTAGCACTGGAAATTTGACTCTTTGTGTATACAAAATCTATTGTCCATCCATCTATAAATAAAGGAGACAGTATCAGAAAAGGAGAAAGCTGAATAAGAGAATTCTATGTCTGTAGGTTTGCAATTACTTGTCTTTGGTGGTACCCGGAGGGTGTGTGAACTAGACAGAGTCAAAGGACTGGACCAGGTACTCTTGTGGTTTGAGCGAGGCTCCATCATGTTAGAGGAACTTAGAGACTCTTTCGGAGGTACAGCATTGCTAGAGGAAGACCATCATGAGGGCACGGCTTTTGAGGGTTCCTGCTTGCTCTCTCAGTTCCTGTGTGCAGTTGCTGCTTGCTCTTCAGCTTCCTGTTCATGGCTGCCATCACAGTGGGCTCTATGTTCCTCTGGTCTGTAAGCCAAAATGAACTCTGCAATGAGTTGCTTTGGTCATGGGGTTTTATCAGAACAACAGAAAAGTGAGCAGCACAGATCTGATCTGTTGTCTACAACAAACCAAGATGACATTGCCTTCAGTCCCAGCACTCGGGAAGCAGAGACAGGTGAACCTCTATGAATTCAAGGCCAACCTGGTCAACAGTTCTGACCATGTTCAGAATACAATCTACAGTAACTTTACTTTAAAAACTCTGCAAAACTATGACCAATTATCAAGAAAAGATAAAAATAAAAGCTTAGTTCATCCAAATGGTAAAATTATCAACCAATGCCTCTCAAAGAACTAGCACAGATGAGTTAAAAAAAATTCTTGTGCAAATGTATGGAAACATGGAAGATTCGGGTGGGAAAATCGAAAATGTTAGAAAAAAGGCGTATTTCTAGCTATGCAGTGGTGTTGAACACCTTGGATCTCCACATTCAGAGGCAGATGGATCTCTATGAGTTTGAGAGGGCAGCCTAGTGAGTTCCAGGCAGCCAAGGCTATTGTAGAGAGAAACCCTGCCTCAAAAACCAAACAAAGAAACAAAAAAAGAAAAGGAAAAGAAAAAAAGGAGAATTTTTAACTAGAAAATTTGTACTTGGAACATTAAGAACTAAATTTAAATTGCAGAATACTAGAAGTAGGAAGAGAATTCAGGAAGAAGATTCAGGATCTCTACTAAGAAATAAATTTATCTCTGATGTAAAACAGGAAGGGGTTATGAAAAATGGACAGAGTCTTAGGAACAGAGTTAAGTTCTGATGTACATTTCACTTTACAGAGGGAATGGAGAAAGGGAACAATGTAGAGGAAAATAGTTTTGAAATTATGATAAAAATTTTTGCAATCTTCATGAAGAACATACATCTGCAGACTGATAATGTTGAATGAAATGCAAACAAGCAAGGCCATGTGGAAGCACATGATAGTCAAGTTGCCAAAACCTAAAGACAAAGAGAAAACCTCTGAAAGAGAAGGAGGAAAGAGCATCTTCTACTGAAGGGAACTGACCTGAGACAGTCATGGACTTCCCTTGGGAAGTTATGAAGGCCAGAAAAAAGTCTGTCTAAAGGTTTATTCGGGATAAAAACCATCTTGTGTCATCCTGAAAATCGAAATCTAGAGACAATCCCTGTGAGAACAGAGGAGAAAGGAGAGTAAGAATTGGACTGGGGTATGGCTCCGGGATGGAGGGCTTGCCTAGCATGTTCGAGGCCCTCGGTCCAGTCTCAGGCACTGCATAAAGCAGAAATGAAAGCTAATCCGCGTGTTTGTAGCATGGCTAGGGTGAGTATGGGTGTTTGGTCCTTGGAGTTTGCCATGGAAGTTGTCCTGCCTTCTCACCACTCTTGATGTTTTTGCTGAGTTGACAGGTTTCGTAATGCCTCCCGGATGTTTCTAGCCCTGTTTTCTCATCTTGCCTAGGTATGTGTGTTTCATGTTTATAGTGTGATTCTTCCAATAGGGATGAAGATGAGGGTTGGGAGGTTTCAGCTGAAGAAAAATACTTAGCTGTGTGTTTGGTAGAGACTGTCTTCTTGTAGTTATAAACCTCTGAACATTAGAAGCCAGAGATCACTTCTGGGGGCCCACTAGATAATAGTAGAAGTGGACACATAGAGTCTAAGTCTTCAGAGTAAAATTCTATTTGATTCACAATAATCACAGGATTTCTCAGGTAGAGTATGGGTCAGTGCTGACAGACCCCATACACGCTGTGTACCACATAATGCTCAGGCAGTACCAATGAGAAAAACAGCCAGATAGCAAGGTAGCTAAAGGATGGTGAGGGACTCGAATCCAGGTTTGCTTAGATTTGAGTCCCTTCCCATGTGCTATGCCTTTTCCCTTTCGAAGTTTCTCAAATTTAAATGTTAACACTTTCTTCGTAATTGTCATTCATCCATACATATCTCCTGAGCACCAACAGCACAGCAAATTGCTCCAGCATGCAGGATCCAGTATAAATGGTGAAGGCAGTGCACACCTTTGCAGAGCCCAGTGAGAGAGAAGCTCTTCCCCCATCCTTCTCTGCTTTTGTCTTGAAAGCATCGGCCCACGGTCTGACAGCCCGTGCCAGCACGGGTGGTTATTTTCCACCACACAGAAGAATTAGCTTGGGCTCAAGTGAATGCTGTTGAAGGCACTGGGTATGAAGCTACTTCTCAAAAACTGAGGCCTTCCCTTGCACTTTAAATCTGAGTCTTCCCTCTAGAGATTTAGTGGCAAAGGCATCATTTGAAGTGTTCCAGAACTAACTGGCTCCTGGCAAAGTCAGGCTAGTGAGAGGGTGCGAACAGAATATCAGCAGCCAGCCACGTCTAGAATGCCATGGCAGGAATAGTGACGTTTGCAGAGGGCCAAACATTTTAACTGGTGAGATGGAGAGTTTTTAAGACCTTATTGAAGCCACATTCCCAAGTTTATTCCTTAGACTTTTCCCCTTTCTTCTGCCTTCCTTCCTTCTTCCACCCACCCCGCCCCCTTACAAGACAAGGTCTACCTCTTTAGTTTAAGCTGGACCAAACTTGCTATAGCCCAGTCTGGTCCCAAACTTATGATTTTCCTGCCTCAGTTTCCTAAATGTTGGTATTGTAGTTGTGTACCGTCACGTCAGACTCCAGCACCACCGCCCTGCAAAGATGTGGAGGAATTTAAGAACATTGATCTCAGCTCATCTTTTTTACAGGGCTTTTTAAAGTCGAGAGGACTGAATGTACAAGTCAGCTCAGAACCCTGTATTCTAACTTCACTTTGGGGGCAAACGCCAGCACATTTTAGTCTCGCTGTTCCCTTATCAGCTCTGTCTGAGGGTTCCTTTTATGTGTCTTGACTTGTGGCTCCTAAGAGGTGCTGTAGATGAAAATGTGCACGTTATAATTTAAGTTGCTGCCCTATCTTGGAAAAAGTTTTCTTAAGAAGACTATTCATGATCTTGGAGAGAAGAAGACACATAAAGGAAGACATTGAGTGACTTTGATCTTGCAAAATAGTGTTAGTGCAGTAACCAAACCTCACACTAAGCATTCCAGACCCCATTTGACCTGCTGCTTGTTAGATATGATTAGAGTCAAAAGGCAAAATCTTCTAAAAGCCATGTTATCATGTAATATGAAATAATCCCTAGTCAGTTTCCAAGCCATAAATTAAAACATGACATAACATCCATTTTTAGGGGAGATCAATGCAATTATTCTAAGTTAAAGATGCACCCCAAGTTACAATCACCAAGGCCAAGAAGATTGCTGGATTTTAGTCTTCTTTGGCATGAGTGACATTACAAATTCCTATTCTAGAGTCTGAATTAAACCAAAGAACAATGGGAAAAGTAATTGATTGAGTGGATCTAAGGCCATGTTCTAGACATATTGAATTATAGTTATAATGTATTTGAAAAGGATCATGGGTAATAGAATTTAATATCCTATTTTAACCTAACAAAGTTGCGACATTTCTCTACAAAGAGGGAAACTATGCTCAGGTCTTGAGATGGAATAGGAAATTAAATAGGTTTTGAACAGCATATGAGAGCCAGTATTGTCCCAACTGTCCTGTGGGCTGTAAGGAAGACAGCTTTCTGCTTCTGCATATTCTTGAAAACAATTCCACCAAGATATTTTTTATAAAATAGGTATGATTCCTTTGTTTGTTTGTTTCTTCTTTGCTACAAGGAGTCATGTTTACAAGGATATCCTCAAACTTGCTTGGTAGCTGAGGATGACTTTAACCTTTTGAAACCCCTGCCTGTAATTTCTCGCTGCTGGGACTGAAGGTAAGCACCACCATAACTGTTTATACTTGGCTGGGGCTGGACCCCAGGGCTTCCGAACGCCAGGTGGGTGCTCCAGGACTCGGCTGCATCCCCTGCCCTAGGCATACAAAAGTATGAGAACAAGGCTGTGATGTGTGCCAACTGTTCAGACTTCGCTTATCACAATGTGGATCATCTCACTAGCAGCAACAACACGAGCATCTGAACGCATGTAATGAAATTTTAACCTTCAGTACAGCACCGCATCCCCACACGAATGCGCACGGGAAGGACTTTACATGACTTGGATTTATCCTTGCAATCAGGTGATATCAATGGATGCAGAACAAATGGCAAACAATTACTTTCTCTCCACAGTGATATTTATGCCTCTGAAACTTCATGTTTCAGTGAAGTACAGATTCTTGCCTGTGTAGACAGCAGAAAGGAGGCTTACACAGTGAAGCGTGAGAAGCCTGAGGCTTCTTCCAGGGATCGCTGACTACCCTCTGTCACACCAAGTCTGCCTGGGATTTCATGGAGCAGGCAAAGACTTTTCAAAGTTTTCCTCTATTCACAGTTTGTGTTCTAAGTTCTGTAATGTGGACCTGTTAGGCTATTGGAGTGGATGGAGCACAAAGAGTGGGAGGAGGCTTTTTAGAACAATTACTCAGCCCTTCTGTGCCTTGTCCCTGCACCCATGGCAGTTTAGAAGTGGTGTTTCACTGGGTCATGACTGGAAGTGTTTCCTTTCCCTTCCAACCGAAGAGATCAAGGAAATACTGAATTGTCTGTATCTCTTTTGTCATCACAGGGGACACCAAATATCTCTCGGGAATGCCAAGACAGGCCAATGCAGTGCCATCCTACTCTAGAAGTTAAAGGATGCATCAGGACAGCCCCCAAATGTCCATTCTCTGTTAGAACCAGTTTGCTCCAACTCAATTTCCATAAAACACAAAAACACCTGGAATACTGCTTCTCAGAGCTCTCTCTGTACCAGATCTCCGCTACTGTGTGGCCCGTCCCCAGACACTAGGATCCAGTTGTTCTGTGACTAAGTGGCAGTTAAGAAAAAGAAAACTCTCTAGAACATTCTAATGCAAAGCCAGGGTTCAGAACTGTTATGACAGAACCTTCCTGTCTACCAAGGAATTAAAGAACAGACTGTGTCATTTTATTATCAGCTAAAGGGCTACAAGTGAAAGCTGTGTTCCTTGGTAACTGGTGATTATTCTAGTGTCTGTCATTCACACATGCTATGCACACATGAGCCCATTCACACTGCACCTCGGCCCTAGGTGTCCAGGGGGCTCAGTCATGATGCCGTAGCTGCAAACCTTTAAAACCATTTCTTTTCCTAAAAGAGTTCATCTGTTTTACTCCCCCACATCACCTCTGCATTCCTATATTTCCAGCCTCTTTGAGTAAATATGGCTACAGCCAAGCAGGCTAACTTGTATTAGTGCTGCTAACAACCTTGGTGCTCTAAGCATTGCTCAGCATCTCAGTCACTGTGTGATTCTCCTGGGTAAAAATAGCACGTTATCATCTCCATATATTTTAAGGATTGGAGAGAGTTCAGAAGTTAAAAGCACTTGATGCTCCTTCAGAAGACCAGCATCCAGTTCCCTGCCCCCACAGTTATCTATAACTCCAGCTCCAGGGTACCCTGGTCCCTTTTCTGGCCTCCGTGGGGATCTGCACACGTATGGGCTCACACACAGACACATGGATATAAAATGAATCTTAAATATATCTTAGCAAAAACTTGCCTGCTTCAATAATGATGAGACATCTCAAGAGGCAACAGCACACACTATGCAAGTATGATGACGTGAGCTGGGTTCCCAGAACCCAGGTAAGCATGGGAGGAAAGAACCATGCTTACAGGTGTTCCTTAGCTTCTACACATGTGCCATCCCGTGTGTGTGTCCACACTCACACACTTTACGGACACACAGAAACACATACATAAACTTTCTGTTTGAATTTTAGGATTAAGGATGTAAAGGTAAAGTCTATACCCTTTAATTTATTCCAGGAATATTCCATGCTACCATTCTGTCTTTGCCTATATTTTTCATTCATGAAATATAGACCTAATATTTTATAGCAGGGCTGTGATGCTCTTAGATTTCAAGAGAAGAAGGTTTTAAGGTCTTACCCTACGTGTGGCCAAGCCCTGGCGTGTGTTCAGGACCACGATTCTGCGGCTTTCTTCTGTTTCTCTCAAAGTGCATTTTCTCTGTCCTCCACTCCCACCCCCATCTCACTCCACCCCTTCACTCCCATCCTCCAGAAAACCAGACTTTACTGGTTTGAGTGCCTGCTCTCAGAATACTGAGCGGCCATATTTCCTGGAGCTTGAGGAAGGTCTGTGGGGTCCCTTCCATGCTGTAAAGGGTATGAAAGTCAGGTCTTCCAACAGCGTGTGACGGGGAAGCTACAATGAGGGTTGTTTGGACTGGGTGCAGTAGAGGACTTCCTCACGAATGCAAAGCGACATTTCAAAGAATTGCTCAATGAAATCACTTGGTGTGAACATCTTTGAAGAGAGGAGAGGGTGTCTTTCTTCAGACACCTGTCTGTGTGCTGCCTAACAGGTTTGCAAGCCAGTTTCTCAAGACTGTGCTATTGTAGAATATTGAGCTGTCTTTCAAGCTGAGGGGTGCATCAGACTCCTAGTGGGAGTTGCTAAGGCTGGAGCTCTTTCCCACAGCTCAGAAGTAAGGAGTAGAGTGTGGCTGAGGTGGTGAGTTCATGCTCAAATTCCCACGTGAAGCTGATCATGTCCTCCAGACAACAGGCACGATGGGGACAGAATTCGGCAAATTCTGGTTTGCGCCTCTCATTCAGGCCGCCTGGATAGTGCTGTAACTCCCCTCCTTGGCACCCCAGTGGGAAGCTTCGGAAGGATGGCAGTGAAGGGCCCAGCTGCTCTCCGTCTTTCTGGCCAGTTGTTCCTACATTCTCATGCCCCACTTTGCCTGCCTGGTAGAGTTCCCCCTGGCTTCACTCAGCTCTCTGGGAACCAGCGCAAGAGCTGGGGTGCGGCTGGCAGTGGGATGCTGGGGACCGCAGCTCCTCATCTACTCTTCTATGCGGTTTCTTTCCATCTGCCTGGAATCTTGCCTCCTCTTGCTGACCTGCTTTTAAGGAGCCTGTTTTCGTTTGTTTGTTTTTGTTCTTTTATTTTCCTGACTTGGTCATTCCCAAGATAGAAGCCCCGGATTTGGAAAGATGGGGCATTTTGCGATGGAGGTGGTTTGGAAGCCCTCATGTTTATGTTTTCCTAGGTGATTCTGAGTGTCTGTGCTTTGGTTCTCTCATACATCTCTGCTAGTTACAAAGTCCATGTAGTCCCCATTCCCCAGTGAAACAGCAGAAAGGAAGGAACGTCCCTTTCTGTGGAAAACAGCGAGGCTGCAGGGAACAGTCAGGGAACGCCGTGCTGTCTCAGATCCCAGGAAATTCAAGGACACGTTGGCCAGTTGCTAACATTTCATGAGTTAGAATAAACCTTAGCTTCACTATCCCAGTGCCTTCAAAAATACCCTGTTTTCACGATTTAGGAAGTAATGGTTTTATTAAAATATTTTCTTTTTGTTTTTTGAGATAGGGTTTTTCTGTGTAACAGCCCTCTCTATCCTGGAACTTGCTTTGTAATACCAGGTTGGCCTTGAACTCACAGAGCTATGCCTGCCTGTGTCTCCTGAGTGCTGGGATTAAAAGCATGTGCCGCTACTGCTTGTCTGAAGATCATTTATTTTTGTTAAGGATTTATTTATTTTTATTCTGTAGGTAATGAGTGTTTTGTCTATGTGTATGTTTGCACATCACATGCATGCCTGGTATGTTCAGAAACCAGAAGAGGGTGTGATATCCCCTGAACTGGAACTGCATAGGGTTGTGAGCTGCCCTGCGGGTGCTGGGAAATGAATCAGGGTCCTCTGCAAGAATGGTAAATTTTCTTAACTGAGCCATCTCTTCAGGCAAAAGAACACACTTTCTGAGCATCAGCATTGTGTGTGTGTGTGTGTTTTGTGGTTTCCTAGTTTTTTGCAGGAAGGCATCAGAGAAAGGGATCTCTCTGTGTATGCTACTTTGACATGATGAGGGAGGTCCAGCCTTGGAGGAGCCAGCCTAGGTCACTCTGCTGGGGTTAAGAACAGTTCTCCAGGTTGGCTTGAAGTTTAGGTCTCTAACAATGCTGATGCCACAGAGTCACCACCCTGCCCCCTCGCTCATTCAGGGTTTTCTGCTCTAACTTTTCTCTGTGTCCTTCCCCAGGAAAGAAAGTTGTCTGTTGTCCTCTTGGGCTGAGGAGTGCTGGCTCACAAACTTCAGAGGGTAGTTCCAAGTCACCGTTCTAATGCCTCAATTTTTTCTTTTTCATTTCTATTTATTATTTTAAAAGGTTTTGAGATACCATTAAGAAAACCCACAGATAGTTCCTTTGGCAGAGATCTCGGTTCCAAAAATCCATTTGGCTGTGTACCAAGGCAGTGACATATAAATAGGCACACTGGCTCTGGTTCCCCTCTTTGTAAATCTCTGTTGTAGAGATCTTGGACTAATGCCTCAAAGAAAAGGTTATTTTGATGCTAGCCAAAGGTTTTGTTCTGTACTAGAATTGAAGATGCAGGTTATAGACTGGAGGCTGTTTTCTAGCTCTACAACTCATTTCCCAGCACATATGCTGTGAGTGGGGGAGAGGAGAGGTCGTGTAAGCATGGGTAGAAGGTTGCTCTGCTTCGGCAGCAATCAGCAGCCTCATTGGCCCATAGAGATTGCACCATCTGAGGTGCCTACAGGCTATGTCTGTACACGAGAGAGAACAAAATAGTGCATGCTTGGTACAATTCTCATATTAATGTTGGGAATTTAGATGATTTTGATAATATTCTAGATGGGTTGCTATTAAGCACTATATTTATCCAAGGTGCTTTCATCCTTGCAGCAGCCCCATGATATAAGTCTCCACTGACAGATCAGAAAACCGAGACTTAGAGTTTAAATGCCTGGCTCATTAGTCCATGGCTGCCAACTAGTACCAGATTTGAACCCACATCTGTCGGATGAACACACAAAACTCTTAACATTTCACTAGCCCAAGCAACTTCTGATAGAATCTCCAGTGTAATTTGGTCAGAACCGTGGCCTGTAGACCACGTGATGGCTGTCCTTATTCCCTTTCACCAGCCTTGGGTCTTCCCGATAAACCGCACAGGGAATGCTACCCGGCTCTGCTCAGGGCTTGGCGGTCACATGGCTTTCCTGGCTGTTTGGATGTTGTGATGAAGAGCCCTCGTTCTTATTACAGTGATATATCAGAACCCTCACAGCATAGAGCAAGAGAGGTCTCTAGTTCCTTATTTTTACTCAGAGCTTATTGTTGAAATACTATTAACTATAATTATTAGTACTGAGATCAGTATTTTGATACACATTCATATTGATAATTGACATGTTTGGGTGGAAAATAATGAAGCATTAGTTCTTTTTCATAGAACCTACATTTTCCTAAGGTCTACAGATGTGACATTAAGATAATTTTATATACTGTTGTGTATTAACATTGATTTTCTTTACAGGGATGAATGTGTCTAATTTCATTTGTGGGTACCTCTTTATATTATGCTTTTGGAAGTCATTTTTAAAAAGTTTAGAGCATAAGCCATGTTGATTTTCAAGATGTTGTCAGATGGGAAAACTATTTTACATATCTGAAAATAATAACTTCAGTTTTACAAAGATTTACTGTGTGCCCTGCCCTTTTCTGAGTCTATTAGCTCAGGCCCTCACGTTCGCCCTGGAGATTTCTGGGATAGTCATAAGGATTTTTTAATTTCAGCTTCAAAGATAAAAACACTGACATTCACAGAGATTAAACATCTGACCCAAGGGTCCGCAACTGCTAAGTAGTGGAACCAGGGCTTTGTATGTCTCGCTCACTTACTTATCTCTTAGGACTTGAGACTCAGCCACTGAGTGACTCTAGCTGTGACAACTGCCAAAGCTCACACATATGGGCTGCATGGTCGATTTGTGTCATACGGGGAAGTGATGCCTTCTCATTCATGAACACACATGTACAGGAGGAGAAGAACGGACGTAACTTTTGACTGAAAACAGAACATATTCTGAAACATTCCTAGCTAATTGTACTCATGCAAGCTCACCTCTGGAATTTCATGCCCTTTCCTGAGGTCAACAATAGAAGGGATTCTGTCCAGTCTCAAAGTAGATCATTTTTAACAGTATTTTGGTGATGACCAAGTTGTATTAGTGTTTTGTGAGGTGTGTTGCTTTGAATGAGAATGACTGCCATTTGAATATTTGGTTCCCACCTGGTGAACTGTTTAGGAGGGATTAAGAGGTGTGGCCTTGTTGGAGGAGGTGTGTCACTGGGGATGGGTTTTGACTTCCTCTTTCTCTTGGACTCCTGCCTGCAGACCCTGCAGAATATAAGCTCTTAGCTGCTGCTCTTGTGCCATGCCTGCCTCACTGCTACCACACTCTCCTCTATGTTGCTAAGCTTTAACTGTAAGCCAGACCCTGTTTAAATGTTTTCTCTTAGGAGTTGCCTTGGCCATGATGTCTTCATAGCAATGGAATGGTGAGTAAGACAGGATATAACAGATTTTGAATGACTGTAGACCCAGACTGCCTGGATCTGGACCCTTGATTTTCCTTAATTATTTTGGTAGGCTTGGACAAGGTTCATATCTCACATAGCTTCAGTTCTCTCCACTATAAACTAGAGAATTAATTTAAAAAACCCTTATAAGGTTGTTATGTTTACTAAATGAGACAATGCATGAGGAATGCTTAGAACAAATGTGATTCTGGTTCTGATAAGCCCCATTCTTGCTGTTGTCAGATGTCAAGTGCTCTCAACAGTGGTTAGACAGAGCATCCAGCAAAGCACTCAAGAGACTAGGAGATACTTTGATGTCACTAGAACAATGGTACTGGAAATGGATGCTGCTAAGCTGGGGTGAGCCAGGGGATCACACATAGCACAGAGGAGTGCTGTTGAGAACAGGGCAAATTGCTGTATGTTAACCAAAACTCCGAAAACTACCAATTCTGTAATCTAGGATTTGTATACATAGAAGCAACTCATATGTCTTCTTGGCATTTAAGAATGTTCACTGAAGACATTAAGAATGCATAACATGTCATGTTTGTGACTGCAGAAAACCTGGCGGTAAATAAGTGAGAAAGCAAGCTAAAAATATAGAAAAGCTCTCTTACAAAAGCATCTTCATAGACAGCTTCAAGTCAGTTTCTTTAAAGCCAGGTTGAGATTCCACTTTCAGGATTTGTCCACATTGGGGCAGGGCCTTTTCCCTAGATGTTTCCTGGAAACTTTCCTCTAAATAGTAAAAGTCAGGGGTGCTGCTGGAGATCTCTTTCTCACAGACAAGGCAAGCTAAGGGGTGTGGTTAGGTGTTCACCCTTCACTCTGAACATTGTTTCAGCAGTCAGCCCTTGGCCTTGAGGAGGAACATGGCTATTTAAAAAAATGGCTTCCTTGGCCCATCATTAGTCAGTTTCCTTCCTATCTGTTCTTTCCATAAATCGAGTTTACCATGATGCAGATTAACTATCTATTTTTAATTCTTAAGATAATTGTGTTTATTTTGTGTACATGGGGTAGTATATGTGGAGGTCAGAGGACAACGTAGGAGTCAATTCTCTCCTTGTACCTTGTGGGTTCTGGAGGGGAAATGCAGGTCTCCATGCTCAGATCATAGGAGGTGACTTTACCCACAGAGTCACTTAAAGAGCCCCCTTCAGGAAATTTAAAGGACTGTAATGAAAAAAGATGAAGGACATGGCATTCAGGCGGACTTATCTGTTTTTGTTTTTTAAAAGTATCTGTGGGATGTCTTTACTCTCATCTGGGTAGTCTTTGGTTTGGATTTGCTGAATCCTTGTGACAGTGTCCACGCTGAGATCCAGGCAGCACTCACTCTGATGTGAACGTGTAAAGGATGCTTTTTTTTTTTGTCCCTAGGAAATCCCCCAGTGTGTAGAAACACAAGGCTTAGATTGGCTGTTACATGAACTGCCAAAAAATTGCCATGGACAGACAGACCTCCCATCACTTGTCTCCCGTGAGCCAACTGACACACTCCGAAGAAACCAGTATTAGACACTAAGTCCTGAGGCATCTCACACCATTCTCAGGAAGGCAGCCTGTGCTGGGGGTTACTTGGAAACTGACTCTCTGAGAATCAACTTGACAACAGATAGTATCTTTTAGACTGTGTTACAGATCAGAAATCTGTAACATTTCCTACAAGGGTAGTGAACGGCTTACCCTCTGCAGGCTGTGAGGTTTTTGGTCGCAACCACTCAACTCTGTTGCAATAAAGGAAGCAGCTATGCCTAGAGCAAAAACAAGCATAACCATGTTCAAATAAAACTTTATTTGCTAAACAAGCAGGGAACAAGCAGGTCACCCCTTGTTCTAAACAATAGCTTCCCAAATCAATTCACAGACACTAACTTATCTGGGAAGTTGCTGAAGAGGAAATTATGCATTTAAAATGTTATCTTATTTGATTTTTATTAATATTAAAGTAAATAATATTGGAATACTCTGAAAGCACTAAATATCAATTAATGCTTCTAAGCTCTCTTTGTTAAAGCAATTACGTCTGTCCTTTTGCTGTTCCTTCTGGATATTTCCTTCACATCCAGATAGGTGTTCATTGTCTTTTCTGATTCACTGGATGCATTTTCATTCATGAAGACTACATTTTAGAGTTCTGACTTTTTAAAATTAGGTTTTGGATACTGCCACGTGTATCATTTTTTCTATAACAAGGCTTATGGCATCTTGTTTTAACCTGTCAAAAGATGGATGCTAAAACTTGAAAGATCAATAAATATTATTTTGACTTATTTCTTGTATAGCTCATGATTACTACAACTCAAAATTTGTGCTGTATAATTTTCTATCTTTGGCGCTTGAATTGTTATAGACAGTTTTTATTGTGCTGTCAAGTTCTCTGAGTCCTTGGCCTTTTGGAAGTGTTCAATGAATAGCGTAGGTTTAAAATTTGGGATCAAGTAATACAATTTTGACTACCACAGACATTTGGGAGTTAAGTAGCGCAAATGGGGTAGAGGCAGGAGGAGGGCTAGGTCGGAGCTTCGTCTTCCAGGCTTTCTCTCAAAGAATCTGTTGTGTTTTCTCACTTATCCTAGGATGCTGTTTTTAGGATTGGTTTCAGTGACCCTTCTAATAGTCTTCTTTTGGGGAGGTTTTCCTCATGTGGCTGGCAATCCTTGTTCCCGTTCATAATTTATCATGTGCCTATGTCATTTTCAGTCTCTAAATTTCAGTGGCATTCACTGAAGGAAAGAAGATCAAGTCATATGCTATACCTGCAGCTTGAATTCCTGATAGAAAATATTTTATTCCGCTTTCTACTTGCACCCATATCTGTGTTTGCCTGCAAAATTGACCTTCGTTTGTGTCAGAATTAATCAAAACCCATGACACCAGAACCCTGCATTGTATCATCTCCTGCTGCCTCCCTTCT
>LOEQ01014088.1:0-15167 GCA_001685075.1 Bramus lutescens | reverse complement strand
AGATAGATAGATAGATAGATAGATAGATAGATAGATAGATAGATAGATATCCCCATAGAGAGAGATAGATATCCCCATTTCTATCTCTATCTCCCTATCATCTATCTCTATATTTCTATCTCTTATTTTTCTCTAGCTCTAGCTCTCTGTACTTCTCTCTGTCTCTATCTCCATCCCTACTTAAAATGGAAGCTTTGTGAAACCCAGAGCCTCCCATGCCTTTGTCACAGGCTCAGGGTATAAATGGTTCATGGTAAACACCCAATAAATATTATCATCAAGAGTGATTTTGCTGAGCCATGCTGTGTGCTAGGTTCCAGGTTAAAGAGTTGATTCTCACTTTCTCAAGTAATCCTAGCAAATAAGCATTCATCTCAATTTTATAGTTGCAGAAATTGAAACCTAGAGAGGCTGATGCTCTTTGGAATCTGTAAATCATTGTCAGCAGCAACTGTTCCTTCTTTGCCTTGCACTTCTCAAGAGATGCTTTTCATTGCAATGTGTCATTTGTTTGTTCTGTTTTGTATCTTGTGCACAGAAGTGGCCTGAGTCTAATATTTCGTGCCTGATTTTGTTTCTTTGAAGTGTCCACTTTACTACTGACTGAAGGAAATCAACTTCTTATCAATAGAAACACTGTCCACATATTACCACCTTGGTCTCTGCTCCATCTCCTATCTCTAGGCTCAGGCAGCCTGTGACACCTCATCAATTGTCACAAGATGATGAAGATTAGGTGAATCTGAAAACATTTCTGACCTACAGAGGGGAGACTCACTGGACAGCTCCTTATTACCTCTATACTCAGCTCTTGTCTCCTCCTATGGACTTCTTCCCTGACGTATGCTTAATGAGGGATGTGTAGTTCTCACCTCCGTCATTTCTGTCTGTCTACCATACCCTCCCACCTCTCAGTTCTCGTATATCAACTGAGTCCATTCAGCAAATGTGGAGTAAGATGAATGCCTTCAAAATCACCCCATAGAGCAAGGTCCTTCCCCATGGCTCATGGCTTACCAAGTAGATGCCTACATTCCTAAACGTTCTCAGCTCCCCCAGAAAATAGCCAAAAATACCCCCTCAAAAGAGACAGCACTATCTTTTCCCTCCAGTAAACACACCTACATTTCCATCTTCTGGTCCTTGCCCATTACATCTCAACGTCATCCTTGCTTTTGCCCTGCTGTGAACTTCAGGGTCCTGCATCAAGTTGGGATCCTGCACAGGTCGCCTTGAATGGGTGACTCTTCCTCCATGGACATCAAGTTTTTCAACTTCAATAAAGGCTGACAGAGAAAAATAATTCAGTCTTCCAATAATATTAAGGAGAAATAGATGTGATATGGTTAGGTCCCTACTAGATGCTCAAAACTATTGGTTTCTGTTCCTCTTATCTGTGGGTATTATTGTTTTTTGTTTGTTTGTTTGCTTTGTTGGTGGTGGTTTTGGATTTTTGTTTGTTTTTAGTTTGTTTGGTTGGTTGGTTTTGGTTTTTCAAGATGGTGTTTCTCTGTGTAACAGCCCAAGATGTCCTAGAATAGCTCTTGTAGAACAGGATGGCCTCAAACTTACAGAGATCCACCTGGCTCTGCCTCCCAAGTGCTGGGATTAAGTGTGCACCACCACTGCCCAGCAGCTGAGGGCATTGTTTAAAGCACAAGTCACTAATTATGCACAGGGAAGACGAATATCTGAAACAAGGACCCTTCTTCAGAGTCAGCAGTCCTGGCCTTCCTTCTGGAAGGCAGATAGTTAGTATCCATTCTGTGTACATGATGAGCCTTTATCCCTATCTCCTCTCCTGCCACCACTCCAAAAGATTTTCTGATAAGACTGTAATCTTTCCAAAGGTAAAACCTCTGCATGCCCAACCTTATGCTGACAGCTAGCCAGCCTTTAAAACATTGTCTGTGAACCAGCTCAAGGCTGATTGTTTTCTCCACACAGCTAGAATGGATCATGATTCTCACTCCAATCTAGGCAAACTGTGCTGTGTGATTTCCTCCCAGGAGAGGGATAGATTACCTGGGAAAGATATTTTGTTATATCATCGATGAAAAATCACAAGGTTATGATGATAAAGACTTAAGATCTATGCACAGAAATCTAATAGTGCTGTCTTCAATATCTATCCCATAGCATCCTCATTGCAAAGTATGCATCCAGCCCCTCACACTACAACCCTGTTACTTCAGTGTCATTAAAAATCTCACTTTGGGGCTAAGGAGATGGCTCAGAGAGGAAAGTACTTTCTTTGCAAGCCTGAGACTCAGAGCTCAGATCCTCAATGCCAATGTAAAAAGCTGGGTGTGGCAGCATGTAACTGTAATTCTAGCACTAAGGGAATAAAACAGGAAGATATCCAGGCTAGCTATCTAGTCTGGCTGACTGACACATTAAGCTCAGGCTTAGTGAGAGAGCTTTTCTCAAAAATAAAATGTAGAAAAGCAATGGAGAAAGACAGCAGATGCCAACTTCTGTCCTACACATGTGTGCATGTGCCTATGTGCATGCATGAACACACACGCACACGCACACACACACACACACACACACACATTAGACTTCAGAAGTCTACCTCTGGATGAATTTCTTAAATAGGCAATTCAATGAGATAGGATATCCCTCCTTAGAGATCAGATAGTCATTAGAATGCAGTTATGATTAAGTCCATACCTGTCAGCACTTACTGCATGCTACACATAGTCAAGAGTCACACTTGAGAAAAATAACATTAAGATGGGGAATTGTTATCAAACCTTCTCCTTCGTAAGAACACTGAACCATCCTCACTTTCCTTTACCATTATCTTAGCTATTCCTACAAGCTGTTCACTTTCATTAATTTGTCTTTGGCACATACACACAAAAAATTTTTTTCAACCATAAAACACAAAGTCACCATTTTAGAAAAAAAAGGCACGTTGCTGAAGATAATCATATTAAGAAAATTAATCCACTCCCCCAAAGTACAAATGCTATATGTCTTCTCTCATTTATGTTTCCCAGATTTGTCAAACATGCATACGTAAGATCATTTATGTATATATGACATAGAAGTATTAGTAAGTCTGTTTAAGGGGAAAGGCAACTGATGTGAGGGTAAAGAGTTGAGAAATGAAAGTGAGGAGTACAGGGGAGAATGCATTTGCCACACAATACACACATGTATAGAAACTAAGTTTTTAGAAATGTTATAAATACTGTCTTAATTAGAATTTCTATTGCTATGAAAAGACATCATGACCATGGAAACTCTTATAAAGAAAAACATTTATTTGGAACTGGTATAGAGTTTTAGAAGTTTGGTTAATTATCACGGCAACTTTTAGGCAATCATGGTGATGGAGGAGTTGAGAGTTCTACATCTTGATCTGTGGACATCAGAAGGAGACTGTGTCGAACAATGGGCATGGCTTGAGCATATAGGACCTCAAAGCCTGCCTCCACAGTGACACATTTCCTCCAGCAAGGCCACACCTCCTAATAGTGCCACTATGGGTCAAGCATTCAAACACATAATTCTATGGGGGACAGTCCTATTCAAACAACCACAAACACATAAATTAAATTTTAAAACATAAAATGACCAGCTAAACAGCAGAGGCATTCCTCTTGGGTATATAAGTCTATGCCTGCTCTCCAACCAAACCCCATACTAACCTCTGACATTTTGAGACCTGAGATACTTAAAGCAGCCATTTAGAGATAGGTTTGTAAGTATGTGGGTAGACTGACAGATGGACAGGCAGATAGACAGAAAGAGAAGTATTTACCAAAGCAAATCCTTAAGAAGCTTACAGCCACAAAACAGAGAAATCATGTTGGATTCCTCAAAAGTCCCATTAACAGACACCTAAAATAATTTCATTAAACCAATGTGTTATATTCAACACAACTAATGTGCTCTCTTCTGTTCTAGCAAACTCATGAATAATAGATAAAGGGAGCTTCATCTGTTTTAATTAATTTGGTCTTGAAGTGAATTGAATCCAATACAAAATTAGCAGGCAATTAAGTCTCATTGGCCCAACTGGACAAAAACATGCCAATGTTATTGGCTAGAAAAGCAAACTGCATATGGACAGGGGTCATGGTCCATTCTCCCAAAGCAAAACCAGAAAAAGGAAAGGGGCATCTGCCAGTTCCCGCAGGGACATAGCTTGCTTCCCTTTCCAGATCCCAGAACTAATTGCCTACCTCATCCCAGGAGTTTCAGGATTCACATGTTAGGAAATCTTGAGAGAGATGTCCAATGTTTGTCAAGATTGTAGGCTGGAGAGATGACTCAGTTAAAGTGCTTTCTGGACAAACATGAAGACCTAGTTCAGATCCTTGGGACCCACATTAAAGTGAGGCATGAAGATAAATATCTGTGATGCCCGTGCTGGCTAAGAGGAGATGAGTAGATCCCCAAAGCTTGTTCCCAAGCCATTCCACCCAATCAGTGAGCTCCAGATTCAGTGAGGAGATCCTGTCTCAAAATATAAGGTGGATAGTAACAGAGGAAGATAATTGGCACCAACTTTTGATCTCTGCACAGACATGCATAGATCCCACATGCACACACAGAGACTGAATGTATATGTGTTGTGTTTGTTTTATAAACCTTCAAATAGTTCATGAGAATTATCTCTGTACCTAAGCAATGATATAATTATCAACAGTATTCTTGGACATATGTAATAAATGCATTAAGCTCCGAGAAATTATCCCAGTTTATTAAATACATGAGTTTTGCAGATTCTTGGCTCCATTATCCATTTGCCAATTAAATATAGTGTTATAAAAATAACTTGTCTTAAAATAGTGCTTTTCTTCTTTGTAAAATAGTAAAAGTATAAGACTGATTTTCTCCTCCAGGCTATGTATTTAATGAGCACTTTTTACTTAACCTTTTAGAATTGGGAAGACATAAACACTGTTAAAATTACTTTAAAAGGCAAGGCCTAAGGGTTCAAAGATTAACTATATAGGGGTATATAATCACAGCAAATCACATGACTTTTGAGTATATGTATATTTCATAACTGTGCATATGTGCATGGACATGTGTGTGATTGGAGGTCAACACTGACATTGGGTATCTTCCTCAAATGGGAATAATAGAATTTAATATTTATTTATTTATTTATTATTTATTCTGTGTGTGTCTGTCTGTCTCTCTCTCTCTGTTTGTCTGTGTGTGTGTGTGTGTGTGTGTGTGTGTAGAAGAAGGAGGCTGAAGTTGGGCATTTTCTCCAATAGTTCTCTATTTTTTAAGACCAGGTCTCTCACTGAACCTTAAACTCACTAATTTAAGTAAATTGGCTGAACAATGAACTCCAAGGATCCTCTTCTTTCCCAACACTGTAGAGCTAAACTCTTAGCCCAGTTTTTGTGTGGCAAGCATATTACCAATTGAGCTATCTTTCAAGTCCTCCAAATAACTTTAAAGACATTTACTTCAACCCTTTATTCAAGACTTGAATTACATCTGCCTATTCTTAAATGTCTATAGCAATGGGAACTTAGCACATGGAACTGCCCATTCAATCTCTAAAAAACATGACTGTTGGATTGAGATGAAATTCATCTTCAAGTAAACATATACTGCTTCCACCTCAGACCAGCCTGGTTCCTCTTCCATGTATATCTCTATTCTTCTCTATTCTTCAGTTTTAACCACCACTTCCCACCAACCCTTTCAGTCAATTTCATGGAATGACTCTGAGTCCATCTGGTCATGCCCTTTGAAATTAACTGCAATAGCCATGACCATTAAGGGAAGATAGCTACTTGTGTGCCAGGAAATCAGGAGCTCTGTCTTGAGAATATGATTCTAAAGGTATCTGTGAAGGGGCTCCATGCTTAATCCTTCCAGCCTCAACATCTTCATCTACATGAGTAAGAGGGTCCATCTTGTATGATTATTGTAAGGTAATATACTAAGTATGCATCAAAGCGTCCCATACAATTCAGTGTTCAGCCAATGGCAAACAAATTACTATAGTTAATTCCCATAAGCCTTTTCACATTAACTCATGTACACTTCACAACTAGCCATGATATCATTATGCTTCCTATTAAATGAATAAAGTAAGTTGTATGCTAGGTTATTTTCCCAAGTTCACACAGCCACCCTCAAGGAAGAACCAAGTTTTGAGTTTATGAGGTGTGTCTAACCTGTGATGGCATGCATGCAGCTGAGAACAGATATGAATAAGGCCCAAATGAAACCACATTAGTCTGGAAGAAACACATAGGTTCTCATATTCTGTGGAAACAAAAGCAGAACCTCTTTTCCAAAGCAACAGATCATTAGACTCAAATTCTGAAGTCAAGATACCTCTAAAATATATGTTGGTTTAGCTTAGCAGCCTATACAATGAAATGTCTTTCTGTACTTAACTCATTTCCAGTCAAAAAAGTTCAAATAAAACACAATAACATACATAATCCAGACTGTCTGTGTATATTCCTTCTTTACATGATTTTTTTCTTATTCTATTACTTCTATTACTTTTTCTACAAGTTAACTCTGTCTCTTTAAAGACTTTGTTTATTTTGTAAAAAAATTTACTTCTTTTTTTAACTCTCTATACCTTTTTTCTTCTCTCTCCCAGGCTTACATACATTTTTTTAAACAAACTATGACCCATTTCAAGGTCTTTTTCATTTGAATTTTTCTTTATTGTGAATCTGTAATACTTTTTTTTACCAGGACCACTTCTTTTTTTATTATTGATTTTTATTGAGCTCTACATTTTTCTGGCACATCTGCCCCTGGCAGCAGCTATGTGGCTTCCCTTTGACTCTACCTACTTTCTCTAAGCATTAGTTTAGTTTTGTCTCCTAGCTCTATTCTGCCCTATCACAAGCCAAACAAGCTTCTTTATTCATTAACCAATAAAAGCAACACATATATAGAAGAACTTCCCACATCAGTAGTATGTATCTGAGGAAATTTCTACTGTTGAATGTGGATTAAGAGAATGCAGAATGAGGCTTTAGTCACTGCAAGTAAAATTTCAAGACCTAATTCATCCAGGAAACGTTGATACTTAGCACATGAATGTCTTGGCATTTGGAAGATTTTAACTCAGACATCAGATTCTTTTGTCTGTCTCTATCTTATTTCAGTCCTTCCATGTACAGTACAGTGACCTAGAAAAATGACCAGAATTTCCCACAAGATCTCTCCAGAATAGAGTAACTAAAACTCTAGCCCAGATTTTCATGAAGCCCTTCAGCCTTAGAAAGTAAGAATAAGGAAATGTTGTCTTCCAATGAAAATTTATGTTTTCAATAAAAACAATTTATTTCCCTTCGTGGGAAGTTAAAAATGCATTCATTGTCACCTTTGGGATTGAGATGTCATCAGCAAAGATACTATTTATGGGCAGGGAAAGTTCATCAGCAATTATAGACCCTATTTCTCCTGATGGTGGAGTTGCAAACAGTGATACAGTTTGTCTCTAAGTTTCACATGTTTAAAGCTTAACTGATAGCCATACCCCAGCTTTTGGGATCTTTCAGCTGCAGGCCTCATCAGAACCCACTCCCCTGCCATCAAGGTTTGCAGCCCCCAACACAATCCCTCATGTGGAGTCCCTGCTTCCTAGATGAGTCTGGTCTGTACCAAATTGACAAAACAAACAAACACAAGAAGCACCCAGTCTGATAGGCCACTGTATTAATTTTCTATTCACCATGATAAATACCTGACACAAGCAGTTTAAAGAGAGAAGGGTTATTTGGGTTTATAGGTTCAAGAATAAAGTCTATCACAGTGAACATGCATAGCCCAGTGGCTTGATCCAGGACAGCAGCAAGAATCTATGACTTAATATCATATCTTTTGCAGATCAGGAAGCAGTCACTAAGCTAGAAATGGAACCAAGCTATAACTCTCAAAAGTCTACACCCAATGAATTGACCTCTAAATGATTCTACAACCTAACAAAATTGTCCCTTATGGGGAAAAAGTATTCAAACATTTAAGCCAGTGGGAGACATTTTACATCCAAATCATAATAGCTACCAAATTTACTTTGGGCAAAAGTGTCTTAAGGTAGGTGAGAGTCAGCAGGCTACTGGGGGCACCATGAATAAAACATTAAATGACTGGGAGAATGATGAGCTGACAGGTTAAAGACCCTGGCAGATCACACACACTTGAACCCTACATTTAGCTTCATTTTCTAGATCTTCCAAATGGAAATAATAACACCTTAAAGGACAAGGTTGCTATAAGCATCTATAATGGCATTCTGAAAATGTAGCTAGCCAAGTAGTCATCAATAATCAGGAGGTGATCAGAACCTGGGAAGCCTGTAGTTTTATTACTTACCTTCAAATCTCAAAACAAAAATAACTCTTAATAAATCTCTATAAAAGATAAAATCCCTCTTTCTCTTATTATACCCTATTTCCCTCCTCACTTCCTCCCACTTGGGTCCCCCTTGTGCATATTTACATATCCAGTCAAGGGTAACCCTCTCTTACATTCTCTTACCCACAATTATGTTCGCCATGAAACCTTGTGATTTAATGTTGTAAGTTTAACTTTCTTTGAAAATTAATCAGAAAGACAAATTTTACAAGCAAGTCTATATGAACAAGAAAGTAACATATGTGACTCCCATATTGACTGTAAACCGATAATTACATTAAATCTTGCACATGTCCCTAAGCCCTCTTGATTCTCAGAAATGTTTACTTCAAAAGACCCTGAATCCTATGGAGAAATTTAGTTTACACTTTGCTACATATTAATCTGAACCTTGGTGGGTTCAGAAAACTGACTCTGGGGAATGTTAGTGGTAACGTCCTTAGAAGCTGGGGACCTAGTATCTAGAGAGGATGGCATGGCTAAAATTACACAGGTAGTATCAGGTAACCTGCACAAGGTTGAATGCCAGATTTAACTGCCACTTTATCTGTGAGTATCCTGAGAGCACATAGCTCCTTCTAGTCCTAACTGGTGCATTCTGTACTTGAACACCTCCAGCAAGAGAGAACTCACCATATCCTGAACAACCCAATTCACCTTCACCTATTTCTGGCCCCTGTGAAATTACTACATTAGAATGAATTCCCAGAGGTTGGGAAGATGAATACATTGATGAAGTGTTTGCCTTGTGAGTGTATGGACCTGAGTTAGGATCCCCTGAACCCATGTAAAAAGACAGATGTGGTGGTGTTCTTACAGTCTTAGTGGTATTGAGATGAAGGACACAGACAAGAAGAACTCTGTGTCTTAGTGGCCATCTATTTTCTCATTATTTTTAATATTTGCTATACCATGTCTGGTCCCAATTAAATGATAAATAAACCCAGTGAATGAGTAAATGAGTAAAGGTAGACTAAAAGTTATATTCATAATATGTAAGGAAATAGTAATTCACTCCCAAAGGTCCTATTGGAAACTTCTAACCTGTCATTTCCTGACCTGTGTGCTGGAATACATATGTGCACATATTTGCATGTGTGTAGGTGGGTGGCCTACTTGACAAAGTTCTAAGTGTGTGAGAGATTCTGTCTCAAATAAAAAGATAAAAGGTGCCAGAGAAATGACACCTAGGTTTGTTCTCTCTCTCCCTCTTACACACACACACACACACACACACACACCATTTACATCACGTATACATGAATACCACAGACAAAATAGTCATGGGTTTCCATAGAGTCTTTGGCAGTGAGTTAATATTTTCCTATGCATATTATGGATGCAATTTTTAGTCTACCATTAACACACTCATTCTTTCCTTGGATTTATTAAAATATTTTTGGTAACAAACACAATGCAGTATGCAGTAGGTATTAAAGATAATCAGGCCTGTAAGGTCAAAAAACTAGAAGTCTATCCAAAATACAGTATGAGGGTTACACTTAAAATATCAAGTATTTCTTCTCTTCTGGCTCTGGAGGATAAAAGTATGATATCAAAGTCAATAAGGTGATTCTCTGGAGGCTCTGCATCTGAACTGCCCCATGCTACTCTCAGGTAGTTTCCAGTAATGTCTTATGCTTCTCAACATATAGGTGCCCAGTGACCCTCTCACCAAGGCTCCATATTCATCTCCACAGTGTTCTCCTTATGTGTCCCAATGTCCCTGTTCTCATAAAGACACCAGTAACTAGATAGGACACATTGTGCCATGACAGCCTGAGCTAAAACAACCCTATTTCCAAGTAAGGTTTCATTCAGAGGTACTGGAGATCAGGACTTAAAATGACAATTGTGTGGCTTGGTCTGTTTGTGGGACCCCTGGCAGTGGAACCAGGATCTATCCCTGGTGCATGAACTGACTTTTTAAAGCACATTCCCTATAATGGGATACCTTGCTCGGTCTTGATGCGTGGAAAGGGACCAGGTCCTGTCTCAATTCAGTATGTCAGGCTTAGTTGATTGCCCATGGGAGACTTTACCTTTTCTGAGGAGTGGATCGGAGTTGGGGAGGAGCAGGGGAAAGGGAGGAAGGGGAAACTGTGGTTGTATGTAAAATGAATTTTTAAAAAGACTTAAATTTTTTGGTTCAAAAAACAACTCACAAAAATGCTTTACATAAAGAGATCTTGTCATATAAAATGTACTCATTTTGTATCTATTATGAGATGAACACTGATCTCCATCTAGCAGAAATAAAAACAGAAAAAGAACCCACTATGTGTGTATATTTGTCTGTCTGTATGTGTGTGTGTCTGTGTGTACATGCAGTTACACATAGTTACACATGTGTGTGCAGGTACACACAAATGTGTGCACATACATGTGGAGACCAAGAACAGCTTTGACTGTCATACTCAGGGGCCTTCCACCATGACTTTGAGGCAGGATCTTTCACTTGCCAAAGAAGCAGGCCAACTGACTGGGTAGCCCAAGGGATCCTCTTGTCTTATCCCAGCACTGGAATTACAAGCACATTTCACTATGCTTGCCTTTTTATCTAAACATGGGTTTCAAGGATTGAATTCAGGTCCTTGTCCCAACAAGACAATCACTGTTCAAACTAAGCCCTGTACTCAGCCAAAGCATCCCCGTTCCTGAAGCAGTAGGCACAAATAATAAAAACCCAGAGACAGACATTGGGGTTAACTGAAGATCAGACAACCAAAACAGTAAAGCCACTAGAGAAGTCTTACCTCTGCCCAAGGCTAGGAAACTGCAGACTGAGCCCTGAACCTCTATCTTCTCCCATCTCATATTCCCCTTCAGAGCTGGGATTAAAGGCTTGTGAATATCTAGTACTGGGATTAAAGGCCTCTAGTGGTTTTAGTTTTATTCTCTGGTCTTCAGAGAAGCTTTATTTATTAAAACACAAATAATATACAAGCATATTTCCCCTTTTTTCTCTAAATTAAAGAAAACTATAATATAAGGAAAACTATAAAAAAGTAAAATAACTATAAACAATATATATAATTGATAAATACATCAACAACGTCTAGTCCATGTGCATTTGACAAATCCAGAGAAAACATTCCATTATCTATACTATCTTGATGAGTCCAAAATCTTGTCCCGAATTTACTTTCTATCACAACTTGCCTTCCGCATCTGGTAAACAAGGAAAAATATTACTACCTAGTTTCTCTGCAATGTTGAAGCATCCATTTTCAGCCTACAGGCCTAGCATATCTGACAGACTTTTCTGTGAAGCAGTATGTTTGAAGGACTGTCTAGCCTTGTCTGGGAAAGGTTTGACAGTCACTCTCTTTTGTGTCTTGTTTCTCCCATTAGGATAACACACTGTCAGCAGTTGAGGCAAGGGCTTACTTTTGCCACAAAGAAAGAAAACTGCATGTAAAGTTCTTCCATGTGCATCATCTTCTCTGAAATAGATTGATGCTGCTAGGAGCAGACATGTTTCATTATCATAAAAAAGATCTAATATTACTAAAACATCTTAAATGACATATTCTGTAGATCTCTGAAATGTTTGAAGATGACCTCTCTATTTAAAATGTACAACTGTTTGACCTTGAAAACATAACTAATGTGACTACAAGTTTAATTGTAATAGGCCACTAACTACTAACCTTCATTTCCTTATTATCCTAAGCATTTGGTAATAGTAAGTTTCAAGGACTAGAAATGTGCATTACATTGTTAAATGAACCAAAAGTACAATACCTTGATCAATAGTAGAAATACATGTGCAGTATGTTTAAAAAAGTTAATGTCAAATTTGTATCAATCTACAAAATTTTATAAAATATACAAAAGTACAATCCAATGTAAAACATTTAAAGCTAGTAGTTGCTTTTAAAAATAGATTCAATAATTTCTCTTTTCATCTTATTGTATCTATATCCTCCTTTTTTTCTTTTCAGAATAAATTCAATAATCTACCCTTTAATCCTGTTACATCTATATTCCCCTTTCTACTTTTCCAAACAAGAACCTTGAATCTAATTCCCTTTGTTTAGCTTTTTTCCTGACCATTACCAATAACAAACTGTAACCAACTCCCTTAAACAATGATAAATATCCATAACCCACTGAACAACTAAAAACTACCCAACTCACTTCTTGGGAATGTGGTTGTCATATTCTTAAATTTACTTCCTGCTGCCTGGGGGTGAAAGTATTTTGGAGGAATCCTAAAAATAAAAATTTGGATTAATTGTCAAGTCCTAGGAGAAGTAGCTTTATCATTTGTTGTCCAGTCTCTGCATAATGGGAAAGTTCAGGTCTTGTCTCAAGATCTGGATATAATAATCTGTGAGGCTGGATCATCTCAGCTAGCAGCCTCAAAATGCTCTGAACAGTTTGTAGTTCAAAGCCTATCTTTAAGTGCTGTTTTCAGCTTAGTAGTATTATCTTAGTCCAGGTAGAATCATAGTTGTGGGGACCCATCCTCCTTATGGAGACTTCAAACGTCCACTGTTGGGCGTGCTCATGGTTCACAGCAAAAAAAACCAGATGAGATTCAAAAGCAAAATCATATACAGGAAAGTAGATGAAACCTTTTTCTAGAATTAGCTAGTACTCTGCATGACCATTAAAATCATGACAAAGAGCTTAATATATATTATACATACTATTCAATTAATATATATATTAATCTCATAAATCTTATACCTTAATACAGGCTATTAAAGAGTCAATATAAAGACAAAGGATTATGAGATTACTAGCAATAAATTAGGCCTTAAATTTTTGTTTTTCTTCTGTTCCATATCAGGTGACCCTTCTGACATGAGAAATTTTGGATTTCACTTTAATGAGCATGCTTGGGTTTAGAGATGGAGAGAACCACACTGCAACTCCAAAGCCAGCTTTAATCTTTAATCATACTGGGACTACAAAAAGACCATTTGTTTTATATGTCTGAGGATAACAACAGAAACAAACATTTGGGAAGATTTATAAAATTGTATCCTTCCTCAGGACCACTATGGCCTAAGTATCTGGTTCAGTCTCACTCTTGTGGCCATTGATATAGTTTAAGTAGCCTGAGAATTATTGTAAGTAGGCACTGGGAAAGGATTTTTTTTTGTCCTTTTCTTGTAAAGGTATAGTGAAGAAACAATCTTTATAACTATAAGAGGCCATCCTTTGGTTAATAGTGAAGGCAAAGGAATTCCAGGTTGTAGGGAGCCCATGGGCTGAATCACCTAATTTACACCCCTTAGATCTGTTTTTCTTCACCATTTTCCACGTTTCTTTTTAACAACAAATACAAGAGAATTCTAAGTATTTGTTGATTCTTCAATATGTTGAGAATCTAGCTGCTCTTGTACCAGGTGTTCTAAAGGCTGAAGTTTCTTTATTTTTAAAAACCATTGCTTAACTCATACAGGTTGTCTGTCATCAATTTTAAAGGTAGGGCTGTTGATGCCTTTGAAATATCAGCAGTTATTGTTCCCTGTTCTTGTATAACCTGAATGTTCAATGACTGTCCTTTATAAAATTTTGTAATATTTTTCTCAGAAACATAGGTTAATTTATGGTTTGTTTAGATATTCATTCGTACAAAGGTGATGACCTTGCATATAATGGCCTATTATCCTTTTTCATGGAGAATTGGCATTTTCAAAAGCCAGAGTGTCAATTATTTTTTTGTCTAGTATCTTCATTTGGCATTATTCTATTTACTGCTGAAATCAACCTTTGTAAGAAATCCATAAAGGCTCCCTTTGGGTCATGTATAGTTTTAGTAGATGACTAATTTTTTTCTATTTCTCCAATTTCATCCTAAGCACTCAAAGCTGCTGCATTACATAAATTCAGGGGGTGATCATTATACACAGCTTGCCTTTCTATAGTTGCATAGTCTCCTTCTCTAAGAATTTGATCTTGGGAAACATCCCTACCTTTAGATTTAGTCCATTGTTCAATAATCTTAGCCTCTACTCTGAAACACATTCTCCATTATAATTGTGGACCAGGCTCTAAAACAGCAAAAACCAATTCTATTCCATTTTTAGGAAAAATTCTATCACAAACTGACCACAAGTTTAACATTTGCCTCACAAAAGGTAAATGCATGTCATATGAGACTTCCTTGAATCTCCTTAAATCTAACATTGGCAGCCTGCAAGGTGCCCTGGCCAGCAAGGGGCACTGATCCTGCACCAGAACATCCATCGGAGGGGTGAGTGCATTCCAGACCCGTGTAAAAGGAACACGTTAATCCCCCAACACCCTAAACTTCCTGCTCATTCTGCAGGGGCTCCTAACACTGTCGCTAGCTTCCTACCCCACCCCAGCTTGCATTCAGGCACCTCCTCCCTTCCCTTCGTCTGGGCAAAACATTCCCCCAGCTCAGCCTGTTTGGGTGCTGGACGGGGGTGAGTTCAACCAGGCAGGAGTACCCTTTGTTTCAATAGCCTGATGGCAGCAAGGCAGACCCTTTGTTTCCGAGATCCCCTGGCCAGCAAGGGGCACTGATCCTGCAGCAGAACATCCATTGGAGGGGTGAGCGTGTTCCTGACCTGTGGAAAAGGACATCAATAGCCTGGCAGCAGCAAGGTAAGCCTGTTGTCTGCTTTGTTTGTGAGGGCACTGGCCAGAAAGAGGCTCTGATCGTGTACCAGAAGATCCATTGGAGTGATCCCAGACCAACAAGGAGCCCTGATTCTGTACTACAAGATCCATCAGAGAGGATTTGTAGGCAGAGTTGGGCAGGCGCCAAAGTAAGAATTATTCCAACAATCTGAAAACCAACATGATAA